>JACXGI010008994.1:0-15995 GCA_016801175.1 Esox masquinongy
ATTTTCTGAGATACTGAATTTGGGGTTTTCATTAGTTGTCAGTTATAATCATCAAAATTAAAAGGAATAAACACTTGAAATATATCAGTCTGTGTGGAATGAATGTATACATTATACAAGTTTCACTTTTTGAATGGAATTATTGAAATAAATCAACTTTTTGATGATATTCTAATTATATGACCAGCACCTGTATATATGACTTACCCAATTTTATATTTATAATTTTATAAGACTTGTTTTGGAATTTATGCCCATGGAATGTAGTTACGCACAGATATTGTGATTGCATATTTATTATGAGGTTGTCTTTTCCTGTCTTCTTGAAGCCCGCTACCAAGCTGTTTATTGACGGCAAGTTTGTGGAGTCCAACACCTCCGAATGGCTTGACATTCACAACCCTGTAAGTATTGCTGCTTTAGTGCAGATGTACACAGGCACACAAATCACAAGATTGTGTAGATGTACCAATAGCTGTGTAGAAGCTGGAGAATGACGATCTCTTGAATGTGTCATATTTAATCTGTATGATTTGCAATATTTAGAAATGGGGGCCTTTTCATCAGCCAGTTCAATTTAACATTGACATGTTTATGCACTCACATTTACTATAACTCAAGCCGGGGGGGGCCTGTCAACCTCAACTTCAGGGAAAACTTGCTGTTGTCTTGCTTTTGGCAAGGCCACAATGTACTGCTGTTCAGTACAGAGAAAGAGACACATCTAGAAGACCACAATTCATTTCATTCTAATGGCAGTCTAGATATGTGGATGTAATGCTAAAAAACAGTTATGTAATGTACTTGTAAATGATTGAATATATGAAGGAGCTAGCTGTAGAATTGCCCTACAACTCTGTTCTCTGTCAAATGAAATGTAGTCAGCCTGGAGAATTCTCTGTCCTGGCCGTTCTTATGTTAGGTGTAATTCAGGTAGAGGCACTACCATGGATTGTCATGAGGTTTATCTCAGAAAGGGGATTTTCAGGGGTACTTGTTCCTCTTCACAGGCCACTAACGAGGTGGTAGGTCGCGTGCCCAAAGCCACCCAGACAGAGATGTTGGCTGCCGTAGAATCCTGCTCCAGGGCCTTCGCCTCCTGGTCCGAGACCTCCATCCTCACACGTCAGCAGATATTTCTTCGATACCAGCAGCTCATCAAAGACAACATTGTAAGAAAATCCCCTGGTCTGAAAATGGGCGTGCAAAGGATTGGTTCACACTTTTTTTGTTGTTTGTTTCAAGTCACCATTTAATGCCATTTGAACTGTAAATTGTGATCCAAAGAATAAGCTCCAAATATGGTTCTTAGCTCCAGCTGGGTTATAAAGCATTAAATCCAACATGATTGGTGAATTGTATTTATTTCCATCTGTGTTTGCAGAAAGAGCTGGCCAGGCTAATCACCCTGGAGCAGGGCAAGACTCTGGCTGATGCAGAGGGAGACGTCTTCAGAGGACTGCGTGAGTAGACCTGTTTTATATGGATGAGTCAATATCGGTATATGCAACAAATGTAATAATCGGTATCAGGCAGATTGCTTTAAAATGGCAGATTATTTCGGACCTATTGTGCTTTCGTCTTTACAGGCGTCCAATCTGCTCTAGTAATTTCTTTTCTTTTTTTGCTAGATTCATATGTCCGGTTATTTTATTGTTATTATTTATTCTCTGTTGCAGTTTTGTTGATAAAGTTGAATACTTGTAGTTACTACATTTATATCCAGGCATTGTATAATTTGCAATTACCGAAAGAGAATGTGTATTCATTTTATTTTTCTATTCATTGTGCTATTTTTTTTGGGTATGCCAGCCTACACAGATACAGAAATGACAAAATTGGTATTGGTATTGGCACACTGTTATATGAATATTGGCTATGCGTAATGTTTTTTATAGTGCATCCATAATGTTTTATTCAGTAGGCAAGGAGGAAATGTTTTTTTTAAATAGACTGAGTAAACATTTCCAATGAAGGGGTGCGGGGGGTGTTGAAGTCTCTGTATTTCTCAGACATCCATCTCCTCTTACTACACCTATTTGACCACCAGCTCACACTTTGTGGAAGAAAATGGCAAGCTTGAACCGTCCGAGCGGTCTGCTGCTAATGCCCTCACCTACTGGGTGGTCTTCTGTGAATGCCCTCACCTACTGGGTGGTCTTCTGTGAATGCCCTTACCCGCAGTACACTTCAGCAGACTTTACTTTGGTCTAACCCACTAGCAGTAGTCTGACTAGAACAGTGGGGGTGCTTTTCAGTCCAGGACTTGTCTTTGTTGTCCCCAGATCGTATTACACACACACACTAATCTAGTTCTGTAGGAAGGAATGTATGGTTCTGGATTGCACGAACAAATAGACCATTTTGCAAACTCTGGAATAGGAATCTCCCCACAGGAAGGAGAATGGAATAGCATTGTACCTACACAGACATTTACGTACTAATGTGTCTGTACACAGTAATGCTGTCTGATAAAACCATTGTAAAATACTTTTGCCCATTTTGACAGAAGTTGAAAGCAGATGACCTATTTAATGTAATAATTTTCATGACTCTGACATCAAGAAAATGTATTCAAAATTGCTTACGAAGTTTTATAATTGTATGTTGAGTAATAGTGATAATCTTGTTCATTTTCCTGAAAAATGTCAGTTTTTTTAATCAGTGATGATATTCACATCAACCACAACATTTGTATACAAACATATTGCTGGAAAGAGAGAGAACCAATTACTTAGACAGGTAAGAACTATTGCCCTCTTGGCCTTTATTTCTGTCAGACTGTTAGATGGTTCTAGAAACTCCCTATGGCTGAGAATTAGTACAAGCTTATAAGATCCAGTGGTATCCAGCATGAACACTATAGGCCATAAAATAACAATTTCTTAACTTACATCTACTGCAATAAATACCGAAAAGAGCATTTTACACAATTACGGCACATACACAATTTCCATGCCGCTGATATTGCCTAGATAAAACATACATAAACTTATAAGATATACGAAAGATGACATTACTACCGCTACTAAAATAAAGTCAGACATTTTGGAAATAAAACTACTGTTAATAACTATCAATCATTTTGCAGCATTGAAAACAGGAGACCCCAAAACATGTCTTGCTTGCACACAATGTCCCTGAATTAAGCCAACAACTTGGTCACCAGCCAAACCTGTGTCCTCTCCTTGCGACAGTACGGACAGCAGCGGGCGAAGCAATTGTCCTTTAAAGCCTGCTGATTGGTAGAAATCAGGAGGCATTCATCAAAAGCTGTGATAGGATGATCCAACAGTCATTTAGGCATGTGTGGAAATAATAAGGACTACTGTGTATAGAGGGACGGCCTTAGTTTTTTTTTTGTATAACTTGGATGTCTTTCACCAATACTCTTATCTCTTCCTCCGCAATGTACAGCGTCTGACCCACTGCTGGCTGGCTTCCAACCCCACTGACCGTGCTTGTGTTCTCACTCTAGAGGTGACGGAGCACGCCTGCAGCATCACCTCCCTGATGCTGGGGGAGACCCTGCCCTCCATCACCAAGGACATGGACACCTACACCTACCGCCTGCCCATTGGCGTGTGCGCCGGCATCGCCCCCTTCAACTTCCCCGCCATGATCCCACTGTGGATGTTCCCGTTGGGTATGGTGTGTGGAAACACGTACCTGATGAAGCCCTCGGAGCGTGTTCCGGGGTGCACCATGCTGCTGGCCAAGCTGCTGCAGGACGCCGGGATTCCCGATGGGACCCTGAACATCATCCACGGACAGCACGCTGGTGTGTGTTATCGCTGTTTATGAAACGTGCCGTGTGTGTGTGTGTGTGTGTGTGTGTGTGTGTGTGTGTGTGTGTGTGTGTGTGTGTGTGTCGTTTCCCAGAAGTAAAACCAGGCTTTGCTAACAATGAGTTAAAGTGCAGAGTTTCCAACAATACACAGAAACCTCAGGCATTCTGTTAGTAAACCATTTGCATAATAATGTACTGGGCAAATGTATTAAGCCACCAAAATGATGTTTAAAACTATTAATCCAGGCAGTAAGTGTTAATTTGCTTGTAAAAGCACTATACATTAGAATAGATAGGAAAATAAATAGAAGGAAACATGAATACAGTAACAAATAACAAGAGCACTATTTTCTAAAAGATATCTTGAGATGTGGTTTCAAGCTCTCAAATTTGAAGAAACTGGGAATGTTTCTAGGACAGGGAAAAGAATAAAAAGCAGCAACAAAGGACTAGTTCTGGCAAATCCTGTGAGCAGTTTGGAAAAATTTACCACATGACAGCTTGTGACAATCTACCAAAGCGAGTTGCATCAATTTTGCATTCTAAGGTAGGCCACAAAAAAAATACTGACTTCTTGTGTATGTGCACAAGTTGATGGAATGATGAGTGGAATGACATGACCTTTGACCTCTTTCCATAGCCGTGAATTTTATCTGTGACCACCCAGCCATCAAGGCCATCAGCTTTGTGGGCTCCAACCAGGCGGGAGAATACATCTATGAGAGAGGATCCAAGAACGGCAAGAGGGTGCAGTCCAACATGGTAGAGATGAAAAACAACAGCCACTATGAATAGGTCAACTGTGGATTCAATTATTAAATAATCCCTCAGGCATTAAGTAAAATATTGCTGCCTCAAATAGTTTAGTTCTCCTAACCGTACTGCAGAGATTAATATTCCCACTTCATTATTAAGATTGAACCAGACGAGTTTCTTATTTCTTAGGTATAAGTGTTCACATTCCTACCACATATTTCAGTCAGCCTATCAACCTGTGTGTCCTGCCTGGTAGGGTGCCAAAAACCACGGAGTGGTGATGCCTGATGCCAACAAGGAGAACACGCTGAACCAGCTGGTGGGCGCGGCCTTCGGTGCAGCAGGACAACGCTGTATGGCTCTCTCAACCGCCATTCTTGTAGGCGAGGCTCGCGATTGGCTCCCAGAGCTGGTTGAGCGCTCCAAAGCCCTGCGCGTCAATGCTGGTACTATAAACCATTTTCCTAAAGCACCCTATGATTTATGGAATTTGGTGATTTATGACTTGCCAGGATTTTACCTTAGCAAAACACAAAACAAAAAAAAAAGTTTTCCCATTTGGAAATTATCCATTAATCAAACGTTTCAAACTGTGAATCCAGTATATGACTTCCAGCACCAGGCCACATACCATTCATCTATCACGGCTAACGGTTGGAATATCCATTCTCTGAGTAGTAATCGTGTGTTCTGTCTTCCGTGGTTACCAGGCGACCAGCCGGGGGCTGACGTGGGTCCCCTGATCTCCCCAGAGTCCAGGGCCCGCGTTGAGATGTTGATCCAGAGTGGCGTGGACGAGGGAGCCACATTGCTGCTGGATGGACGCAATGTCCACGTCAAAGGATATGAGAATGGCAACTTTGTTGGGCCCACCATCCTTAGCAACGTCACGGTAAGGACACAGTCCATGTAACTGACCTGGATGGTCTTGTGGCTGATAAACAACTACTGTCCTGCAAGACAATTTACCTGCGGAGCCATTATTATTATTATTATTATTATTATTATTATTATTATAAAATTAGAGGCCAATGATCTAGTTTACAAGTCCCTACCTTGCACAGATTCTGCTGTTAAGCTTCTGAAATTGCTTTTGCCGCCCAGGAAATACACACAAAATATTGCTGCTCAAATTTAGCCATGCAGTGGTAGACGTCCATAAACTGTATAACATGCTGGCAATTTACCATTTATTTATTATTATTATATTTTTATTGATTTATTATTATTTTTTATTTTTTTTTGTGACCAGTGTTATTTGTCACAAAAATTATGGACATGCCATTGGTAGACGTTCCTTGAGGTCTCAACAATATAGCACGTGTGAATGGTTAAAGGGGCACTGTGGAATCTTCCCTCTAAACAGTCAGATGACTTGTCACCTCCTTGTCTTCCCTCACTGAATGAGACTATTATTAGATAGTCCAGGGGGTTTTAGGATGGGAAGGATAGTACTACGAGTGTCTTAATTGAGTATAACGAGACAATTTACAAGTTCATGCAAACTGATAGACGGACTGGCTAGAACTTGCTAAATTGGTAATATCTCAGGCACTGTGATAAATAGTTTTAGGAAAAGATAATTTATCATTTAAAACATTAACTTAACATTAACTGCAGATGTCTACTGGTCATTTATGCTAGTAGTAAAAATCTTACATATAGCCCCTTTAAAGAATTTTTGTGATCCTTGTGTTGTGGGCTAAGAATTTGTGTGACATTGATTGTCAGTCATGAAAACGCTGTAATATTTGATAAACATTCAAAAATGTACATTTTCATAGTCAACTGGCCATAAGCCCCTTTTCAGCATATTTGGTAGCCAAGAAGAAGCTCAGTGCTGTGAAGATGGCAACGTTTTCATTACAACTACACATTAATAATGACTCCCACTACATGCATGTCCATCAGTGGACATCCAGCTGGTCAAAACAAATGTTTTGCATTTTCATAGCATTGGCTGGCAATGTTCCAGCAAAAAAGTGGAGCATGATCAGATGTATACTAGATGAAACAGACTGCAACCAACTTATATAGTTTTATTTTTTTTTTCTCATACACATCCTGAACTCCAACAGGTATGTTTGAGCAGACTAAACTATACTGCAGAAGTAGTAATTCATATTACCTTTCTCACTTTTGTAATGTCTTGAGCATCAAATATTGTATTATTGAAATGTATTGAACACTTCATTGTCTATTGGATGTGAACCAACAAGCGTCGCAAAGACTTGAGGGTGAGTTGTAGTGTAAACATTTTACTTTTGTGTTCAGCCTTATTACTGATGTGATTGAGAAAGAAATGTTACATGTATAACCTTTTAAATGCATCTTCTACTTCAGTATTTTAATACACACATTTGTTTGGCAGAACATTTACTGGGCGTTTTAAAGGGTGGCAACTCTTAAAACATCATGGTATAGTTCAGTAAAATTGTTTATTTACATGTTTCATTAACTTGTAAGCAGTTAGTGAAGATCGGAGTCTCTCGTGGATACATATACTGTGTGTAAACTGCATGTATTTTTATACACTCCAGGAAGAGTAGCTGCTGCCTTTGGCAATAGCTAATAGGGAGCAGTAGTAGTACTGGTGTTTGGGTTTTTATTACAGAGAGTGTTTGGACGTACCAGGATTGGGCGAAGGTGGTGTGGGGGAATAGCAAAGTTTCCTTGTATGAGGGTGGAGACTAAACGGAACCTCCCAATTCCCAACACCTACAAAACCAGAACTTAACACATCACACAGCTAATCAGTTTACACACAATGTTTTGGCTTTGGTAAAAAGGTTACTGACATATTTATTTTAATTTTCTTACTCTGCATTACAACAGTATGAATATTTTGCCATAACATGTTCGATATATAATTTTCTGTATCTAAAAACCCAATCTGTATTATGTGCTTCTTGTCCAGTGATGTGTTTTTAGTTAATTAGGTTCTGTTGCAGTGCCTATCAACGGCATAATTTGGGGTATTATTAAACTATAATTACACTATAGCATGTGGTCGAGGGTGTTTCAGTAGTCTAAGCTGCTCCTCAGGGGGAAATATACTGCAGCAGAATGGGTTAAAATCAGCATACTGCCTTTGAACACCCCCCCCCACTTCCGGTCTAATAAAGCATAAAACACCTTAAATATCTTAGATTACACTGGCCACTGAACACAATGTATTTATTAGGTATGACAAGCCAACACTTCAGATGAGGCCACATGATTTCTGGGTAATCTACCTGAGGGCAAGGTGGTGGGGTTGGCACTATGCTGCAGAGGCACTGTTGGGTCTCTCTCACCTCTGACCCCAGGGTGTAGCAAAGACGGTGGCAAACATATGGCAGCGCTGGCAGGGAGGGGCATCTGCCTGAGAGCGAGGGAGCTCTCTGGGCCAGAAACGGGCAAATGATACAGTACAACAGTGGTGTTCAGAAAGGCCTTATATTACTGAAGAATACTCAAACTGCTGTCTGAAGACCAGAAGAGACAGCCAGTAGTTTGTTAGAGCAAGACAGTTAATTCTTACTGCTCTTCAGGTTGTTACTGATGTGTTCTCAGTCAGTGTATCTGGTAAAGTAATGGTTTAGTATGTTTTTAAATGGTTTTAATATGATCACTAACACTGGAGAATTGGACTGTGGAAAAAGGTTTGACAAATCCAGATTCAGTTCATATGTGACCTGTGCAGTACCCAGACCTCAACCCAACAGATATGACCTCAACCCAATTACGGTATGAATAGGGACTTTTTTGAAGCATGTTAATTTTTTACGCAATGCCTTGTGAAAGTATTCAAACCCCTGACCACGTCTCATGTTACAGAACTACAAATGGTTCATTGAAATTTAATTCTGTTTGATATTTTGTGCGGTGGAAGCTCACAGTTTGCACTGATGAAAGATTTTGCCAAGGCAGTGGGGATTAGCGTCTAAGAAGTGTCGTAGGTGTGGTTAAACGGAGCCGAAACACTGAACATTTCCTGATCTAATTTCTCCTGTTTCTTTTCATGTAGACTTTCTTCTCTTTTTTTGCCTGTAGTCAATTTCAGAGGTTTTATATTTTTTATTTTGCTTTGTTACTGAGGAAATTGATTGTCACACTTTGCCGAGTCAGCATTTGCCTTTAACCAGTTTTTCATTATAAGGTTTTTAAAAATTCCTCCCAAACACTCCAGACAGCTCATTTTGTATCAGAATCCCATTCTGAATGATGTCTTTGCACTCCATAATTACCATCTATCAATTCAGATAAGACAGTAGGTTTATTCAACTTATGATGTCATCGGTTTAATGTGTCTTATTGGAAAAACAAAAATGGTTTGCAGAATCAACTGCAAGCACAAAGAGTGAAAATAAGGCCTTGTGTAAAAATGGGTGAATTTTCCTTAATGCATTGTGTGCTGTAACCATAAGACCTGCAGGCATGTAGCCTAGAGGTTAGAGGTGCGAAACTAAAACCGGAGGGTTTTTGATGTTAATCCTTGGTGGGACCATTTTAAAAACCTGATGAATGTGAACCAGTAGATCGTAATGGGGAAAAAGAAATGCAGTCCAAACCAGCGATCGTAAGCCGGCAACAACTGAAGCTGTGTTTTCAGGTGCCCAGATCCACTAGACAGGAGACCGATATCAACAAAGGTCCTTGAAAGCTTTTCTGAACAACTGTCATTAGCTGTACCACCTCCATCAATGTCCTGTATTTAACACCCCCCACCACCGCCCATTACAACACAAACAGCCGGATTCACATCACACAGGAGTAGCTGTACATTTGGTCTGCTTGTTGAAGATACGTGTTCAGCTGTAGTTTACTGCGGCAGTAAGGAATGGCTTTGTGATGAACCTGTGTAATTTGTTTCTGATGTTAATTATCCCGCCGCTTTGAGTGCAGTGCACGACTCACTCGATTTGTAGTTGTATTCCCATCTGTAAGCATTGTCATGTCACTTAACGTTGTTGGGTTTCCACCGTAGAAACGCCTCCTTCAACTCAGTTGGCAGGGCTGAAGTCCCACCCATATCGGTTCTTGATATGATATCCTTCGTTGGTAATGACAGGGAGCTCATGCATTTCCTTCCCTCCCCAGCCGGAGATGAAATGCTACAAGGAGGAAATCTTCGGACCGGTGCTAGTGGTTCTAGAGGCAGACACACTGGACGAAGCTATCTCCCTGGTCAACGGCAACCCATACGGAAACGGTACCGCCATCTTCACCACGAACGGAGCCACCGCCCGCAAATACACACATGAGGTGGAGGTGGGACAGGTGAGCCAAAGTACAATGAGAGTAATTCGTGATGACATCTATTCACAGCCCTGATTCTTTGCAGTTGTAAGTACATTGTTGTTTAAGGTCATTGAAGACATTGTCATTGTCTCGTGTCCGTGCGTCTTTTAGATTGGAGTGAACGTGCCCATCCCCGTCCCCCTGCCCATGTTCTCCTTCACCGGCTCCAGGGGTTCTTTCAGGGGAGACATGAACTTCTACGGCAAACAGGTTAGCTCAGAACACCAGCGAGAGATGGGCCCCTGAATGGAACAGCGTTCAAGTCATTGCGAGACCAGAGTCGCTGATTTGCCCTCTGTGGTGCAGTCGGCCAGTACCATTCGGGTTTTTTGGGGGGGTGTTAGTAATTTGAATTTAGTCCCCTCGTTGCGATGTAGCGACTCCTTGTGACAGCCTGGGCGTCTGTGAGCTCAATCAAGGTAGAACGTTGAGCGAGCAGCGTGATATGAACCAGAACGGCATTGGATGTGCTCTGGAAGACGTTTCGACATTGACTGTTGAAACATGCGTCCACTGGGAGTTACTGTTATGAAGCAGGGTCTTAATCACAAATTGTATATCACGTAATTGGTATACAATTTGTATTAAAAAAAAAATTCCTTGTATAAAAAAACAACCTTTTTTTAAATCCATTATCTCACCATATGGATCTCTAATGATGTCAAGGTCAGCTTTACAGAATATACATTTTTGTGGTTGATGGTCTCCTCTTTTCTCCGGCTGCACAGGGCATCCAGTTCTACACCCAGATCAAGACCATTACTTCGCAGTGGAAGGCTGAGGACGCCACAACGAAAAGCCCGGCTGTTACCATGCCAACCATGGGCCGCTAAACAGAATGTATGACTAAATGTGGTGATCTCTCCCTGGCACAATGTTCTACATATTACTTACTGACAAGCCTTAACATTCACAAAGGATTAGTGTCCATGGGTTTCAAGTAATGGAGTAAATGTTTATTGCAGTCCTGGAATAGGTTTTATACAGAGTTTACTGTATTTATTTTGAGGTTTGATCCCGTTGAAGTGCTTCCTGTTTTCTGGCAGATTTTTATTAAAAACATAATGTAGCAAAAATGATCTGTTTAAAAACACTAGCCTCATGCAGCCTTGAAGAGTTGCGTGAGAATGCAGGACTCCATGGAATTCAAAGGGCTTTGTGGCCAAAATGCAAAGGTCAGTTTACTTCCCTGGTATCTTAGCTATGACCATTAGGAAGGAAACAGTGGCACACTGACCATTGATTAATCTGGAAACAGCATCACACCAGTCCCACACTCATCCTGGTTAGTAATGTCCCCAACCTGTGGAACAGAGATACTGTGAATGACACTTTGGTCAAATTATAATTTCTACAAACATATTTTGTGCTCAGTGGTCTGTGCTAGTATTGTATGGTTGTATAAATTAGAATAATTCAATTTGTCTTGGTATTGAGCAGAGATGCATCCTGTTTCACATGGAATAAAGATTTCCATTGAAAACTGCTAATCATATGCCTCCATCATTGCCCGCTATTACTGTAACTAATGTTTTTGAGATTTCTCTTGTGCATAAATCTGGGGAACTTGTATGTTGTTGAGATTGTAAATGCTGGTATTTGCGAGTCCTTTGAGAAGTTTAGCTAGTTGTGTTTTCACTGAAGTTCTTATATGTATGTTGTGTATCCCACAGAATAAGGCATGTGACTGGTAGATTAATTTAGCATTTTGTAACGTACAAACTAATCCTCTAACAAGTGCTGAGGCTTTGCCGTTCCTTTTTCTTATGTGAACAATATTTTTTTTGGTACTGTGGTTAAATGTTAAACATTCCACTCCTTGTCATGCCAAAGATTTTCACTGAGTATAGGGAGTGGAATGTGAGGTAAAGAGACCGGGATCTGTTGAGGTTAAACGTTCCCAAAGCAGAACAACATTGGTTTCATGCTTAGATACTTGTCCAGAATACTTGTCCAAAAACTTGCTGAAATGACTTCACAAAATTGTAATTAGCTTCTTCAGTAGCAGGCCACTGGGCCTAAAAAAAAAGCTGAAATATTGGGACAGCTCTTGGCAGATCTAGTAGTGTAATTGGTGAGGATTTCTGTCCACTGCTTATTTTCAATGTAATTTTTGATTCAGGAAAAATATTACATTTGGATGTAAGAATATAGTAAACACCCCAATCGAGTCACTTTTTAATTATGATTTAGTTACTGAAAGGTCAACTTTTAATTGGACACTATCTGTTCTCTTTTTGTCAATTTGGATTAATTTTTGTTTTTGTTGACAGTTCGTTTTATAAATATAATTTTAGCTTAGTTTTGAAACGGCTACATCTTGAATACAATTTACTGTTTTGCAAAATGCCTCATACTTATTGTCTTGTTAACCTTTCTTTAAGCGACAACATTGTTTCAAGAAATGTTTGTTATTGAGAAATTGTAGTAGGCTACCGCGATCCGTGTTAGATATGGCTATAAATGTTTGTTTTATAAACATTTAGGACAATACTAGGACTCAGATTTCCATCTATATTTTTGAAAGCATATTTAGCTGCAGAACTTCACTGCAAAAAAGTCTGTCTTATCAAGTATATTTAACTTGTTTTCAGGTTAAAAAAAATCTAACCATCCTTAAAATAAGGTATATTTTTCTTAGAAAATATGCCTTGAATATCGTGTAATTTGTCTTGTTCCAGTGGCAGATTATTTCACTTATTTCAAGCAAATATCTCAAAAATATTGAAATAGTCTTGTTCCATTGGCAACATTTTTTGCAGTGTTGTTAAATTCTTCAAGTGCAGTTTCCAGATCAGGGTTCAGTAATCTTCCAAACAATCATAAATATGCTGTTTGGTGGTTGTTTACGGTGAGAAACAAAAAATTTTGAAAAATAGTGTAATAGTTTAATACTAGGAATGGAAAACGTGTCATTGAATTTTTCTCCCTATCTCACCCACAGGCAACCATAAACCGTCAATGCATTACGACTGGTATTTTGCTTTTTGCTGCCTAAGAGATTCCTCTGTTTTGACAGACAGACCATCATAGGCTACTTTTTTGCAAATTCCCAACAACAAAAAGATGCTTTTGCTGTGCTGGCACAGATAATTACTAGTGGGTTTCTCTTGACTGCATTGAACATCTTGAAAATTGGTCTTGCGGGCAAAGGATTAACTTTCATGGTGTCTATTTACATTGTCAGCAAGGTTTCCCTAATGAATAAAAAACAATGTAATAATCCGCATGAGATGATACGTTTTTCTTTGAGTCATGTGCATGCAGCAGGACCATAACATTGATGACGCAAGACCTCCATCTGTCTTTGAGCAGTTGTAAAAGCTAACCTAGCTAACAAACAAGCTGTTAGCGAGCTATTTTTAGCTGTTAGAGAACCGGCATAATTAAAACGTTAGCTAACTAGATATGTCTTTTTTGCGATGTGACTACTTGTGTTGCCCAAGAAGAAATTTGTATCTTTCTTTATATTCACAATACTTGGTTGGTTCCTTTGGAAGAAGTCACCGGTTAGCAGTAGATAGTGTAACACGTTACAGTAGTTAGCTGTCAATTGGTAAGTCGCACAACACTCAGCATGGTTCAGCTTGCGAAATTAGTTAAAATATCAACTTTTGTGGACGTTTAATTTTCTATTCGTATCTCAGCATTTACACTGCATCTCGCTACTACAAAGGTAGCATCTATAATGGACATTTTAGCACTTTTGACATAGCCTTCAAACAACCTTGCTGTTTAACATATCAATGAAGAACTGTTTATGTTCCAGACCTTGAGAGAGAACCTGTGTGGTTACACCTGCAGTACTACAGCATAAAGTTGTCAGCAGTGGGCTGTCTTTATATTACTGTAAATATTTCAACAAGGTGAATAAATCACTTGAAATACATTTCAGTGTCATCAGGTGGTCCAAGCCGCTGCCTCCTGCGTTGATATGCTGGTGCGGCGTGGATTCGAGTCCGACCTACTGTTCTTTCAAAATCTCTTACCTTTTACCACTTTCCTGACCTTTGAAGCGTAAAATACATGTCTGAAAAGATATCTTAAAAAGTATGTATATTTTTTAAAGCCCTTTTTTACATCAGCATTTGAGTTGTCACAGCACTGTACAGACAGAAGGCAGGAACACTGGAAAAATCTTAGAGGACTGGGTGGCCAGTGGCTGTACTGTGTAGATTTAACAGTACATGACATGTTAATATTAAGGCCAGATTCTTTTTCAAGATGTTCAAACAAGGTAGGTAGAGAGAGCGAGCATCTCACTTTCTCACACTAGTCTCATCAGTATTTGACACTAATTTTTTACCAGTATTGTAGTTTGTTCTTAGTAACAGTTTAAGTAGAGGGAGTATTATACATAGAGGAATACCAGCAGTGTCAAGGTTTCGTCACTAGTTTCCACAAAGTCATAATTATGTTTAATCCCTAGACATTTAAACTTCACCCTTCCGAAGGCTGTGTTCTTATTGGTGAATGGCTAGTTAGGGTGTGGTTGAAGGGCACAACTTAATGCCTCAGGTGCTGTTGTTTGTTGCTTCTACTGTAGTTGGCTCTTGTCTTCTATCCAGTTTAGGTCAGAACTTAGAAGTGTCATTTATCTAGCTCGCTCTTCCCCCACTGTCCACTCTATTATCTAGGTAGACTCTATCTGTCCTTCAGGTCAACCCTATTCCTTCAGGCGTTGTAAAAATCAGAGGGAAGTTAATCTCCCTTTCCTTCACCCAAAAGATGTCTCTCCAGGTTCCTCTACTTGCTGCGATGTTCCTCTCTCTGGTTCTGGTTGTCTTGGCTCTGGCAGGGCTTACGCATGCTCAGCACAGGGCTACAGCAGTGGATTTCTCAGCCAGCCTGGGTAACCTCCTCCCCTGCCTCACCCGGCCAGCCAACTCCAGCCACATCTTCTACGGGGTCATGTTTGATGCCGGCAGCACTGGAACACGCATCCACGTCTACACCTTCATACAGAAAAACCCTGGTGAGTAATGTTAACCCACTACTGGGGAGAGAGGAGGTTTTTAGATTCTCCCATACAGTACATTTAAGCCTACTTGGTGCAATGTTGTGATATTAAATTGGCAACACGTTAAAGGAGAAAAAGGAATTAGTGTATGAGTTGCTGTTCAATAAATGATATGCTATAGGTTTTATAAAACATCACACGCGTGCAGCGTTTACTGTGAAGACCGTTTCCGGCATGAGGACATTGCCTTTAAATGTCAGTCGGTCTGTAATGCTGAACTTCTGTGACACTGATTTAATAGAGCCTTTCATTTATTGCTCCTAGTGGATATCTTTTTCTGTTAGCGGAAGGTTCACTTGTGTCTTTTGTCTGACAGAGGAATTACCAGTGTTGGATAATGAGGTGTTCCATTCCATCAAGCCTGGTCTATCAGCATATGCAGACATGCCTGAAATGGTGACTACAGCAGCAATTGGAATTGTTGATGCAGAAATATATATATATATATATATATATATATATATATATATATATATATATATATATATATATATCAGTCAAATGTTTGGACACATCTACTCATTCAAGGGTATTTCTTTAGTTGTACTATTTTACACATTGTAGAATAATTGTGAAGACATCAAAACTATGAAATAGCACATGAAATCATGTAGTAACCAAAAAAAGGGTTAAACTGATCAAAATATATTTCATAGTGTAGACACCCTTTGCCTTGATGACTGCTTTGTGCACACTCTGCATTCTCTCCACCAGCTTCATGAGGTAGTCACCAGAGTTATTTCATTGTTTCGATGTCTTCAATATTATTCTACAATGTGCAAAATAGTCAAAATAAAGAAATACCCTTGAGTGAGTAGGTGTATCCAAACTTTTGACTGGTAATGTATATATGCTTTAAATTGATTTAATGAAGTATAGTTCCTACAATGTCCAGTATGATCATCTTTGTCATCACCACAATCACCTCCTCTCCCCAGGGTGGCTACACAGTGAGTGAGCTTCTGAAGGTGGCTAAGAATACGGTCCCTCGGCTGGAGTGGAAGAGAACCCCGCTGGTCCTGAAAGCCACAGCAGGACTCCGGCTGTTGCCCCCAGAGAAAGCCAAGGCTCTCCTGGAAGAGGTAGTGCACCATTATATACAACATACGCCCTCAGTGCTGTAAGTCGCTTGGGATAAGAGCGTCT
>JACXGI010008994.1:16095-31814 GCA_016801175.1 Esox masquinongy
TGGGCAGTTAGGGGCTAGTGTTGGTCATTGCCGAATGTGTTGACATCGCATTCACTCCGTCTTCCTACACCGCTCAGGTACAGGACGTGTTTGATGATTCTCCCTTCTACGTCCCAGACGACAGCGTCAGCATAATGAATGGCACAAATGAAGGTAAACGTTGCGTCTACCCGCAACACGTAGTCAACCTCTAGTCGAAGCCCATTCATCAGCACTGTGGTGGCTGGCTTCAGCGGTGCTCTTCTCCCGGTGGCAGCAGTCATCGTGCCCTGCCTACGGCTGGCTCTACGCTGTCTACTTCCTGGTGATTGTTACCTGAAGGTGTTTACTAAACGTCTGAAAATGACCCTGGTCTGTTATGATGACACTGTGTAAAAAGGGGGTTTGCTGTTGTCAGAGGCTGCGCTGGTTACTGCTCAAAAGGGTGTAATTATGTGGGGACTGGATATTGTTTGTGTGGTGTGATCCTGGAATGGATTTGTCAGCGTTTTGAACATGTCTCATAAATCATAGCCCTCTGGCGGGTAATGTCTTAACTAACAAGTGATGAGTTAACTGCACTAAACTGGACTGTCAGATCGCCATGCTATAATTTACTCTATTTTGTTCTTGCAGGAATCTTGGCGTGGGTAACTGTGAACTTTTTGACAGGTGAGGCTTGTAACTTTCTTGTCATAGTACATGCATTATTTTCATTGTTATACTATTTCGATTTAGACTATTCTATTATCGAGACATAGTTTCTATTGTTGTACACGACTTGGTGAGAGCTGAAATGTCACTGATATTTCCCGAAAACCCTGGTTCAGGAGAAGATAACCTCAATTTCAATTTGTACAGCCGGGGTCGATACTGAGAAGGTTTTTATTCCTCAAAGGGACTCCTGTGATCTTTATCAGATCCCCACAGCGTGTTTCACACCTCTAGATACAGAACCTGGGCTGTACCAAATCAGCCTTTTGAAGATAACATCTCAAATGTGTGACTGATTTATATCTCACCATCTTCTGAGGAAACTTGTCGATAAAGTTGGTTAAAATGTAAAGCATGAGTTTTTTTTTTAGGTCACCTGCATGATGAAACCGGGAAGACAGTGGGGATTCTGGATCTAGGGGGAGGATCGACTCAAATCACCTTTCTACCTAAATCCAAGGTTAATTTCTATTGGATTCAGTTAAAATGTTGTGTTTCCATTTTGTCTAGTTTTATATTTATCCAGTATATAACATTGCACCATGGGTATGTCAAATTTGTTGTTCAAATTAAGGTATTGATTTCTAATAAAAGTAATGGCCAGTTGGGGTTTGTGGTATATGGTCAGTATACTGCCACTAACAGCTATATCCAGGCACTCTTTGTTTTGTGCCTAATAACAGCTCTTACCTGGGGTGTATTGGCCAAATACCAAACCTCCTAATGCCATATTGCTTGTATATACAGACTTGTGACCAATTTAAGGGAAAACCAACATAAAGTGTCTCAGTAAGTTGTTGGGCTATTTTGAGCCACCAGAACAGATTCAGTTGACCATGGAATAGATTCTACGATTCTCTGGAACGCTACTGGGGGCATGGAACACCAAGATATTCCCTCATTTGGTGTTTTGATCATGGTGGAGAGCGCTGTCTAACATGTTGGTCCCATAGATGTTCGACTGGGTTAAGATCTGTTGACTGCGAAGGACATAGCATATGATTCAACCGATTTTCATACTCATCAAACCATTCAGTGACGCCTCATGCCCTGTGGATGGGGGTTATTTCATCCTGGAAGAGGCACAGTAATAAAACCTCTTTCAAAGTCATCTTTCCAACTTGATCCAAAATTGAGGTCAACTGGGCATGCTCAGAATTTGTATACATGCCAGAGCATGATAGAATGTTAACTGCTTAATTGTGTCATGCAGTGTATGGAAGCATCTGCATTTATTATGTTCCTCCACTCTTTTATTCAGGTTTTTCCTTTAATGTCACCTGTGGGATGTTTCAATGTAACTAAGTTGCTTAAAGCAAATCTTTTACCTGTGCAGAAAACCATTCAAAGTTCACCTGCTGACTACATTGCAAGATTTGACCTATTCAACTCGACGTATGAACTGTACACTCACAGGTGAACAATCTACATCCACTGACTCCTCAAGTACCAAACAGTCTGCCTTAACCGTTGTTCATCATACCTGTCAGTTGTTTATGAAAGCATTCAAATGACCATTGATTCGATCAACAGCTACTTGGGATATGGACTGATGGCAGCTAGGCTAGGAGCCCTGGGAGCCCTGGGAGCCGAAGGTACAGAATTGAACCTCCGTTACAGATCAGCATGTTCCAATCCTCAGTTAGACAAGACCATACTGTTGGTATTAGAACACATACTGTGCCCTCAGTTATTGGCACCCTTGGGAAATTTAAGCAAAAACGTGTTTCTTGAGAATTCAATTTCTTTCTTTTTGACCAGTTTTGCCTAAAGTTTAGATTTCTTACATAATGAGTATAAGATCAAGCTGATAAACAACAATGATTTCATATCATTTTTTTGCACTCATCTTTATGTTGGCCCGGAAAGGATGCTCAGGCAACAAATGACAATTTGGGTCTTTTATTTGGATAGTGAATAGGAAAACAGTTCAAATGGGAATAATGTCCACTACATGGCGCACAGCTCTCCTAGTGTCTAACGATTTAAATAAACTCAAATAAAAACAGATCAAATAAAACAGTACAAATATACGGTAGTGGCACTTTCTATAAACAATACAAAGAATAACATTAGTCCTCTTAACCTCGTACTTAAACATAAAATTGTTATTCATTTGGAATGCCACGATCATCTCCTCACTTACTTTGAGGTGACGCACGTGCTTTTCCCCACACGTGCCCTGGTTGGCTTTATTCAGTTCCCGTTCTCTCTAAAGTACATTATACATTTTAAATTAACATCGGATAAACTTTACCACTGTAAAACAATATACAATCGAATCAATATACATTATAACCCTGTAACTGAACGAATGAAAACGAACCCAACTTACGATTTTGCTATTTCTAGGTGTGATGATGGTGGTTCACTAACGAAATCCTTAACCACCCATCAACCTTGACCATAAATTGCATCAACAAAACTTCTGAATCTCCTCCACCTTTAACCACGACCTTTCCTCGCCTATGCTTACGGTAACTGACTAATTTCTGGGGGGTTTTATCCTTATTTGCGCTGTGTGATTACGTCATCCACTTAGTGGCAAAACCTAGAAAATGGTACCAGATGATGCCCAATACATATGCAATTTCCACCCGGTTACATTTACCAAGGACGCCAATAATTGTAGAGGGCACCAAACTTTGCCATCCTTCATAGACCTCTGTACTTTCTTTGGTTGCTTAACTGACTAGGGTTGGAGTGGAGAGTGTTCAGAAGCTCCTGCCTGCCCAAGAAGTTCAAAGATGACTGGAGCTTTGGAGGGCTCACCTACAAAGTCAGTGGGATTGTGGATGGTGAGTCAGCCTACTGAAAGTATAGTCATTATGTGACTGAACAACCTCAGAACAGTTCTTTGGATGCTAACGTAGCATGCCGAACCTGGTACCTCTCAGGGTTCCCCTGCACTGGCTGTTACGGTTTCCCAGGGCAGGCTCAACAGGGGAATCGGGTGTCTGGCTTGTCTGTTAAGGAGTCTGTCCCAAACCCATGCAAGAAGTTTAACAGAAATGCACTGATAAAATCTTGAGGTCTTAACAGTACCTCGTCCCCGTCCCAGGTTACGCGGGATACAAGCTGTGTTACCAGGAGATGTTGAAGGTGGTGAAGGGAGTAATTCTCCAGCCATACGAGTTGAAAGACACCAGCATTTTCTACGCCTTCTCCTACTACTATGACCGAGCTGTGGATGCAGGCCTCATCGGTGAGGACATGAGCTCTATTATTCATCCCACTTAAACCGAGCCGTGGACTTCTCAGCGATACCATGCACACAATTAGTCTAATTACCGACACCTAGAATGAGATTCATTCCCTTGCCCTCTGGACAGCCAACCATGACTCAAGGAGTTGACTGCCTGACTCAGAGGTGTGAACAGTACGTGTAGACGTGTCCATGCGCTTTGCAGGCCCTAATTTATTAGTATGATGCAACGTGTAGCCCCGCACTCACGTAATGAATGATGGCGGGATGACAGCGGATCTGATGGAAAGGCTAATGACCCCTGCGACGCTCCTCTCTTACAGATGGGACCCAAGGAGGAACGCTGGAGGTCAGGGACTTTAAGAAGAGCGCTAAAGAGGGTGAGAACGAGATAAGCCGAAGTCACGATGTGCATAGCAGGAGGATTTATCTTTACCCTGTAGCGCGAAAGACTTGCTGCTCAGTGCTGCACGCTTTAGACACAGCGTGCGTGGCAATGCATTACTCCCATATCAGACTTACCGCTCGACGTGCATGAGAATTCCTAATGGCTTCAAAGTGTCTTGTCTCCTCTGTTCCTGTTCGCTGCCCTGATTTGGAAACTGATTTCCCGGTTTCTCATTCCAGTGTGTAACAAGATGTCTAAGTACCGGAGCGTCAGCCCCTTCCTGTGTATGGACATGACCTACATAACATGTCTGCTCAAAGACGGCTTCGGCTTCAAGGAGAATACTGTACTGCAGGTAAGACGGTGAAACTGATGCACAGGAATAGTCCTTTCGGCAAGTGAAACCACACTTTTCAAAGGTAGCGACAAAAAAGCAATACACAGGATGAGTTAGGCTTTTTTATTTATTTAAATAAATACAAAAAGGCATGTTGAGTGATTTGGTGTGTTTGTGTCTCCCTTCTCAAGCTGACTAAGAAGGTGAACAACGTAGAGACGAGCTGGGCTTTAGGTGCCACGTTCAACCACTTCCATAACATAAAGATCCACTGAGAGACGAGGACACTGGTTTGGATGGGCAGTAGGGAAAACCACTGGTTCAGATGGTGGCTCAACAAGGGATGGACTGAGAGATCCTTGTTGTTTTAAACTGAACTGCCTTTGTGCCTGAGTGGATTGTAATATCTTCAAAATATGCCTTTTGACCCTAATTTGTAAAACGTGCATCTTTGCCTTACTGTTTGAAATTGGAGATGATTTTGTTACAACAACTAAATAGACTAAAATAGGCGACTCGTCATATTCCCCATAAAACCTAGTGGCAAAATGTTATATTGGTTCTTTTTTCATTTCCCCATTCATTTATCCCACAAGGAGTTTCAGTCTGTGTTTTAATAACTGTAAATCGCATCAGGACAAGGTGACATTTGTTTACATATCTGCTTCAATTAACTCTACCACAAAATATCTTTGCTCATATTTAGCCAATATTGAAAAGTAACCTTGTCTTACAGGTACTTACAGTTATCAAAACCCTGCAGTGGAGTAAGCCTACACAAAACACAGACCCTATTTGAAATGTCCCCTATGTAAGAAATTAATGATTTAATAGCACAAAAAGAATTGCTTCTTGAGTTTTTCTGCAAGGTGTTATGGGGATTATGACTCATACTATCAGTCAAGGGCTAGTTCTGTAGGTCTCCTGTTGGCCTGTTTTGACTGGCTGCTAATATTATATACCGTAAAACTTTGCAGATTTTCAAATACCCTTTTAATAGCTGGGCATTGGTACACGTTTCAGCAAACACACCAAGCCTAAATTCACCGTCAAGTAAAGTGAGTACCGTAAAGACTGAGGAAAAAGAGAATATTGATGCCTTGCATGAGACAGCATTTTGGTTTGACATGGTCACCATGTCGGATAGGAGAAGGAAAACGCCAAATATATATGATAGGCACTCCACTTTGTAATGGATTTGTTATTATTCTATTTCTCACGTTGTAAACTGTGTGATAGTCTGTCTAACCGTTTATTTAACATTTCATTCAATGTAGGTTTGGTGCATTAAAACAGAATTTAAAAAAACATTTTCATGTCAAGGACCCAAAAATATTTAAAGCCCCAGGGCAGGTAACCTAAAAGGGATTCTACATTTGCAAGCCTGGCAATTAAGCCCCTAAGAGCTGCATGCAGCTGGCAAGCCACACAATGACTATCAATGGTGCTCCTGCTGTTCTACACATTCAGTAATCAGGCTGAGAGAAAGAGTTGCACTTTAAAAGCACATTTCCTTCTACACACTTTGCCATGGCTTGTGCCATGTTTTTTATGCTAAATGAACAGAGCTGTCTGACGTTTTTGGCACTGTAGTATGTTTTAGTTGGGGGCCTGCCCACCTGCCGCCTGTAATAATAATAATTGGGTTGGGGCCCCTGGAGGTTGTGCCTCGGAGCATGTGCCTGTCTGTAATAAGGCCTTGACTACCTTAGGTGCTATTTGCATATTGAAGAAAACATGATTTTTATTTGGGGCGGTTAAGCAGTTTGATCAAGATTTCACCAAAAGTATGTTCTGTCAACGTGGTCTCGTGTAGATAGATTTACGTGACATAGTATTCGTAAGTGTGAGACAATTTTGTATGTTACATGTAGAATGTCCACTGGAGTGCTCCTGGATTTAAACAGACTGTCGGTTTGGTAGTGTTGGTCAGTGATGGTGGTTGGGCAGTAGAGTCACAGACACTGGCTCCAGTGGTTTTGAGTTTGAATCCACTCGTAACCCAATATGTTACATTGCAAAACTTGTAATGTTACAAATTTCAAGAGTAGTTTTAATGTATTAGAGCATGTTTTCAAACTCAACCTTTGGATTCAAACTTTTGAGGATAGATGTAATATGGTTTACGTAGGTCTGTGACACTAATTCTTGTTACATTTAGAATGGCCGCTAGGGGCAGTAGTGAATGATTTTAGATTTAAATAACTGTCCGTTTGGTAGTGTTGTGGTCATTGATGGTGGTTGAATGGGAGAGCCACAGACTCTGGCTCCAATGCTTTTGAGTTCAAATCCACTTGTGACCTAATAGGTTAGAATGCAAAAACGTCCCACGTTTTACAGTATGGATTCGAACTCACAACCTTTGGAGTCAAAGTCTGTGGCTTTACCGCCCATCTCCAACCGCAACACCCTACCAAACCGACAGTCTATTTAAATCTAAAAGTGCTCAATACTGCCCCTAGTGGCCACTCTATATGTACATTTCAAATGAGTGTCCCAGACTTAAACAATGTTACATTCAGTTGGAAACCAGTCAGGTTCTGCAGTTATTTAATAGTAGTGTGAAAATGTTATGTAATGTTCTGAACCCCTGGCGTTTGCACCCCAGTTTTAAAACCGCTACTTTAAGGAAAAGGAAGCATGTCTGTAATGAGCATCAGTTCTGTTCAGTAATTGAAGCAAGAAAAAAAACACCCATACCATTAATTGAAGTTTTACGGTACGTCACTATTAAAGCCCTGGGGGCTGACTGAAACTCAACTTAGTTGTGTTACTGCAAATACTATATAAAGATGGATATTGTTGAAGTCTTTTTAATTTCAGGTCTGATATGAACCATGGGAATCAGCTCTTTATTTTAATAACAAACTGGTATGCGTGTGAGGGGTGTGCTTTGCAATAACACTGTTCAGTTCCACACAATGCTCCACATGCAGCATCTAACTGGGCCATTAATGATCAGGGACAGAGCACATTTCTGTGGAGCACATCTTTTGTTGTTTTCAGATACGTTATCGGTTGACTTGATTCATTTGTGGAGTTAAGCTGAGAGCAATATAGCCTTAATATTGTTTTACAAAAGGAAGAGGGGTGCAATTGAGCTTAATTTGCTCGCAGGCAAGTTTACACAATTCATTTAGTATGTTGCTTCACAACCACAAATACAGGTCTTTATACACTTCCTGTACATTGTTAATAAAACTAATTTGTATACCTGTCTGTTTCTTTGGAAAGTCACCTGATAATTCTTTATATTTATAAACTACTGAAAAAGCTGTTTGTACAAGTTCTAGAACATTTAATAATGTGTTTTTCTCAAAATAAAGCCCTCGGTAGCTAATTACAGATTTCTACAGGGCTCAAAGTGAAGGATGCATCTATGTACAGAGAGAGCAGCCTCTCAAATGCCTGAGATGTGGACGACAAACTGCTGAAAACGTCAGACTGACTACAACAGAGCCACTACGTCCTCTGTGTACGTGTGGCTTGCCGTTGTCATGGTGACTAGGTCATGGGGTTGAGACAGAACAACCACGGTGTCTGCAGAACCTAGACAGAGGGAAGGAACACAGAGATGGGTTAAAACGGAGGGAAGGCACTGGGGTCTAATTAAAAACCTAACATGGCCATAGTTAGCCTGGAAATATGTTCCCCTGTGGCTTTTGGACGAAACCCTTGATTTCACTGAAGTCCAGGGCCTCATTTATCAAAGGTGTGAGCCCACTGATAAAATGTTTTTTGCGTGCGCCGCGTTTCCCCAAACTGGTGGGTATTTATTTCTTTCCTGGGGTTTTTTTATGCGGCTTTATTTGAAAGGAAAGTGGGGAAAGGTAGAGACTGCAGAAAGAGCAGGGGGAGGGATTTGAATCCATGCTGCAGCGGTACATGTGCACAAGCATTTAGAACAGATGGTTTGGCTGTTGGTAAGGGGACTGCATGGCAGCATGCGTCAATATCGTTTTGTCAGCAGAAAGCAGCGTGCAGGCCTTATCGTAACTGTAGTGATATATCACGATTAATCAGTCAATCATTCAGACAAACGTGATGGGCTAAACAGATTCTAGAATGCTTAGAAGACACTAGATATTGCCTAGAATATTGTAAAGCAGGACATAACCCATTTAATCTCTTCCAGGGCTAGAGGCCGAATCGATCTTATTTATTCAAAAAATAATGAGCAGCAGTTTAACTTTTCTGTGAAAGTGTGGGCTCGTTTTCTCACAAAATGCTTTAATTGACACTGATGGGTAGCGTACCGGGATGCTTGGACAGTGTTTGGCAGTCTGCTTACAGGCTTGTTTACTTTGAAAAGTCACAGTGAAAGGTTAAAACATTCCACCCACGCCACTAGAGAAAGTTTAGACATTCTCCCGTGACACTTTCATTTAGTCACCCGAAAACATCAGCGAGTCACACCAAACGAGTGTGTTGTTTTCAGCATCGAAGGGCTTTCTCAAGGCTGACATGACATTCGGTCAGATGCGCCAAATTGGTGTGGCTGTGATATATCAATGGAAACATGCCAAGACGTTTGAAGACCCTAACAGAAAAAGTCCCTAAGAGCACTGTTAACTGTTTAAAGACGGAGGTTGTACGGCGTGCGGAGTGAGTGTCATACCTTGGGCCTGCAGCATGGCATGGTGGATGTTCATGGGCTCCACCCCCGCCGTCATGGTGACCATGTTGTCGCCGGGCGACCCATCGGCCTCCAGCAGACTGCTTTGTGTCAGAGCCTCACCTGTCGATCACACATGCGGTACACATACCGTTCACTACAAATGAGTCGCATACGGAACATGGACGGAAGACAACAGGGCTGGTTCCACCCACACTCCAGTGCCTGAATTATCCGTGTTCAAATGGCAGCCCTAGATAAGCGGAGAGAGGCCAGCGAGGCACTGCACTGTGTCAGCCGCCACGGGCAACCTCACGTGGCGGAGATCAAGGCGTTATCTACCCCTGAAGGCGTCCACACGCACGCACACCGGCGTTTCAAGTCCTTCTTACACGGTACATTTTGACAAGCGGGCTCAAATAAAGCGTGTGGAGTGTGTTCGTTACCCGTTTCCCTGGCCTCGTTCCCCAGAGCTTCCTCTCCGTGCCTCTTCCTCATGTGGACGTTCCTGCTGCCACTCTGAGAGAACATCTTCCCACAGATCCGGCACTGGTGGGGCTTCTCTCCTGGAACACAAAGAGACCCAGACAATCACCGGCTGAGGCCCGAACCCCGTCTCTCCCTCTCGAGCGTAGTGCTGAGATGAAGCTCGCAGCGAAGACCAGAGCGGAAGTTGTCCGACCGTGATCGTCAGAACCGTCTTCTTAGAAATGCAGAAACCCCTCAGGCTGTTTCGTCGGCGTCGTTTCCCAAGCGACGGACCGCCTGACGCTTTACCGCGTAGGTACTGACGTGGTTTAAGCGCAACGTGGTTAGTGGTGGCGGGAGGCGTTGGTCTTCTGTGGGCGTTGTCCTCACCTGAGTGTACCAGCATGTGTTTGCGGAGACTGGAGTACTCGGCGAAGGACCGGCCACAGCCATCTGCTTCACACAAGAAGGGCTTCTCGCCTACAGGAAAACACACACAGACACATGGATGAACGAGTTTCACACACACACACACACACACACACACACACACACACACACACACACACACACACACACACACACACGATCAGTCTTTTTTCACAGACCGAGCATTATACCACTCACTCCTACACAACGATGTCCAGCACATGTACACCCTCAGCGCTGAAAACACTGGAAACATTCAGAAGACATTCAGTTCACCTTTACAGTGCTGTGAAAAAAGCAATAGCACCTTCACGCTTCAGCACATTTTGGTCACTGAAGCGTTCACAGATCTTTGTGTTAAATAATGGGAGTCTGAGTGGAGAGAACACGACACGTTTATACTTTATTTAACAAACTCATTCATGTAACTAAATTCATCGAGGAACAGGCAACGCTCCACAGTGAAAATCTGAATAATCCCTTCCTCTCCTTTACTGAATGAAGATCATTTAGTATCAATATGTACAGACACAAAAGTACACTCCTGTTCTACAGGATCCAGTGCATACCAAAATTAATGTGTGTGTGGTTGTAAATGTGTTTATCTGTGTGTGTCTGTTCTCACCTGTGTGTGTACGTTTGTGGTTCTTGAGGTTTCCCGCAGTGGTGAACTTTTTGCCGCAGTTCTTCTCTTTGCAGATAAAGGGCTTGTCTCCATTGTGGGTTCTCATGTGGACCTGAAGACGCTGCAGCACGAAGAAACTCTTTCCACAGCCCTCTGCGCCACACCGGAACGTACGGTCGTTCCTGACACACACACGCATTAAGTATCACCTTAGACATTTCCATGAATGCTTGTGTGTGTTTGTGCATGTGTACACACACCTGTGTGTTTTTAGGTGGTATTTAAGGTGAGCAGGCCAGGTGAACGTTCTGTAGCAGCCCTCGAATGAGCAGCGGAGGATTTGTTTAGACGACATCGGACGACTGGCCCTCGCCGGCTGCTCTCTCTTGGGCCCCTCGGACAGAAAGCTGGACAGGTGGTCACCTAGGCAACAGGGATGGGATGGGACATCATGAACAGAAGTATTCCTGCAGTGTTGTTCTATGTGGACAGTAAAATGTCAAACCTGGCCTTCAGTTGGTAGCAGTAAACCATCGTTAAAGTCAACTAGCCAACCGCCACCTACCTGTAGTGGACAGACTATGGAATTATACAGGGTACTGTAAGTATCTGGCCTGAAACAACGGTACGTGCGAGATACCGAGCAGCACTGGTACCGGAATTTGGTCAAATTAGAATTTCGCAGGTGTTAACGTCTATAGAGAAGTGTGGGGGATATTTGGCCAATAGACTTGCTTGTAGGTATCATTGGTATTCCCCCTTCACCAATTTCATCAAAGCCAACTGTCTACGGCCCTGGTTCTCAAATGACTCGGAAGAGTTTACGGTCATGACACGTCAAGTCATTCTGCTTTTTTCTATACTACTTATTCAACCAGAAAGTCAATTGGGTCAATGCGTGGAGCAGCACAGCTCCCATTTAGCTTTGCAGGTGCCTGAGGGAGTCACTAGAGGGCGTAACAATCAGGAAAGCCCTGCTGACGATACTCTGCCCTTCCCCGGCCAGTCTGCATTACCCATGGGGCTTCGTGGCCAAGTGTCAACTAGTGTCACAGTCAAGGCTTGAACCAAGACTGTGGCAGTCAGCTTGGTGCTATTAAAGATTAAACCGCTACACCACCTGGCAGGCAAGACCTACTGGAAATCTGACAAAAGACATGAGATTTTTAGGTTCGGGTTAACTGATATTACCCACCACCATAAAAACCCATCAAAAGAAGTAATGACATTACTGTTGGGGCCATTCCCAGCCCTAGCGTCCAGGCTAGCCTTGGCATCTTTAGCCAGCTGTGCCCGCGTGGCCGCGATGAGGCTATCGTGTGCCAGCTCCTGTACCCGCAGGTACCAGGGAGCGGTGCCATCCACCCCGCAGTCCCCGGAAGAGATCACCTCCTCGTCCTCTTCTTCTGCCCCGTCCGCCGAGAAGATTAAGGGCTCAGAGGAGGCTGCCAGGCCTAGAGGGAGTAGAGGGGGCCGAGAGAGGAGAAACCCAGCGGGAAGAATGGGAGAGGTGAAGGGAGGGAGAGTTTACAAGGGCATGATAAAGTGTCCTCACCACATGTTATCTCAGCCCTACAAAGTAGAGAAAACAAGGTCATAAGAGAATAAATGCGGTCATTTGCTTGACAGAAACTGAGCGCACGGAGGAGATAACATGGAGCATTTGGTGGCGTTTCAAAGCTGCCATCACAGCGCAAATAACAGTAATGACACTCATTTCAAAACACATCTATTCACATTACAGAAGGGCTAGGCGGTGGTCACCATTTTGGGTACAAATAATTTGTTCTAATTATCCGGCCCTTCAAAACCTCTTGCTCCCAATAGTAATTGGCCTGCCGCTGTAATCTGGCTGCCAACCGTGACATACAGGAACCAGGCTGTCTGTGTAGATGTAGAACAGATAGTTCTATATACTGCGCAGTGATAAATGCTTGGCTTCCCCGGCTCTGTGCTCTAGCGCTTCAGAGGTTATACGACGATTACCTGATTAAACCCTGCCAGCTTTAATTTCAGGTTATTTTCATCCATATTGGGGGAACTGGTTAGAAATTACAGCACTTTCTGTGCATTGTCCATGAATTTTCGGGAACAAACATTAAAACATGTACAGTGTGTGTATTTAAGCAGTGGTAGCATGCAATAACTACAAACTTGGTTTGGTGGACTTGGGTGTCCTGTGGTTTAATCCACTGCAACAACCACAGCTTGTGTTCGAGTCCAACTTACTGGTCTTTTTTCAAAAAGCCTATGCTCCACCTCCAACCGTGTTCCCGTCCGATAACACAAAATGCCTGAGAAATATATCTTTAAAAAAAGTGTGGAGGCATGTGCAATTTGTTTTTTTGTCCATTTAAAAGATGTTTCTAAATTCATACAGAAAATCAGGAGGTAACTGATGAGTGACAAAGTGAACGCTTACCTCCCCTGTGTAATGGTGTTAGCATGTCTTGGGGATATGATATTCATGTCTCTGTAACTTTCTCACTCATTATACAAGATTCTTTCATGATTACTTTTAATTACATGATTATCCATGTTAATGTAGATGTGCTCATTTACATGTAAGTCAGATGCGCCTACCCAAAGCAACAGTATTTAGTGGACCCATTTTCACACCGGCCCCTCTCTGGGAATTGAACCAACAACCCTAGCATTGGAAGCACCATGCACAATCTAAAACACAACCAAAATCAACTGAAAAGCCCTCAAGAGGTTTGATGTAGACATTCTATGCTGGGAATAAGGGACCAAAACTAAACTGTTTACTTATTGCATTCACATACAGGGACTAGTGAATAGAAAAACAGTCTACCAATTTTTGGTCACAATTGCTCAAGCTTTGTAAACTTGGATGGGAATCATTGATAGACAGAAATATTCAAATTGTGTCGCTGATTTAAGCACATTGAAATCTTAAGTGAAACTAAACTAATGGGGGGAACGTCTAACTCATCTTGGGAAGTATTTTTTGTGTGCCACTGATGTTACACTGAGATATCTTCTAGTTGAAATATAAAACTCCAATCTGTTAAGGTTTACAGTGTCCCCACTGATGACAAGATAACATGCTACCCCTTGCCAGCAAACAGCATTAAGAATGTATCCAAATGCTTACAGTTCCCTAAAATGAGGGGACATAATTGACGTTTTTGATTTAAAATTGGATATACAAATTTATTTGGATACTGAGTTATGTCCGGAAATATTTGGATACTGAGACAATTTTCATATTGTTGGCTCTGTACGCCACCACAATGGATTTGAAATGAAACAACCGAGATGCAATTAAATGCAGACTTTCAGCTTTAATTCAAGGGGTTGAACAAAAATATTGTATGAAACATTTAGGAATAGCAATCATTTTCATACACAGTCCCCTTATTTCAGGGGCTCATATGTAATTGGACAAATTAACACAATCATAAATAAAATGTTAATTTTTAATACTTTGTCGAAAATCTTTTGCAGGCAATGACTGCTTGAAGTCTGGAACGCATGGACATCACCAAACGCTGGGTTTTCTCTGTGATGCTTTGCCAGTGCTTTACTGCAGCTGTCTGCAGTTGTGTGTTCGTGGGTCTTTCTGCCTCAAGTTTTGTCTTTCTGCCTCAGGATTTGGCAAGTAAAATGTATGCTCGATCGGACTGAGATCAAGTGATTGACTCAGCCATTGCAGAATATTCTACTTCTTTGCCTTAAAAAACTCCTGGGTTGCTTTCGCAGAATGTTTTGGGTCACACCATTCAATCAACTTCAATGAATTTGGCTGAATATGAGCAGACAATATATCCCTATACACTTCAGAATTAATCCGGCTGCTTCTATCACATCTTCAATAAACACTAGTGACCCAGTGCCATTGGAAGCCATACATGCCATCACACTGCCTCCACCGTGATTTACAGATGATGTGGTATGCTTCGGATCATGAGCCGTTCCAAGCCTTCTCCATACTTCTTTCCGATCCTTCTGGTACAGGTTGATCTTAGTTTCAGAATGCTGTTCCAGAACTAGGCTGGTGTTTTGAGATGTTTTTTGGCAAAGTCTAACCTGGCCTTTCTATTCTTGAGGCTTATGAATGGTTTGCACCTTGTGTTGAACCCTCTGTATTTGCTCTCGTGAAGTCTTCTCTTTATGGTAGACTTGGATAATGATATGCCTACCTCCTGGAGAGTGTTCTTCACTTGGCTGGATGATGTGAAGGGGTTTTTCTTTACCATGGAAAGGATCCTATAATCATCCACCGCTGTTGTCTTCCGTGAACGTCCAGGCCTTTTTGTGTTGCAGAGCTCACCAGTGTGTTCTTTTTTTCTCAGAATGTACCAAACTGATGATTTGGCCACTCCTAATGTTCCTGCTATCTCTCTGACGGAGTTTATTTTTTTTGCAGCCTAAGGATGGTCTGTTTCACTTGCATTGAGACCTCCTTTGACTGCATGTTGGGGGTTCACAGCAACAACTTCCGTTCAACAGCTTCCAAATGCGAATGCCACACCTGGAATCAACTCCAGACCTTTTACCTGCTTAATTGATGAAGAAATAATGAAGGAATAGCCCACACCTGTACATGAAACAGCTTTTGAGTCAACTCCTTGAAAGTGGGGGCTACATATTAAAGAGCTGTAATTCCTAAACCCTTCCTCCAATTTGGATGTGAATACCCTCAAATTAAAGCTGAGAGACTGCATTTTAAGCCCATATTAATTACTTAACCGTAAATTTGAATATATTTTGGTAAACAGACAAAATAACAAAACTTGTGTCAGTGTCCAATTACTTCTGGACCTAACTGTATAATTATGGATGGAAATACCTTGAAATTGAAGATGATAGTGTGCACTTCAAACTCAGACATTATATAATTTCTGAACCAACATGCTGGAGCATACACAAAACAACTACTGAAATGGTCCAAATACCTTTGGACCTCACTGTACATCTCTATGGTTGCCTGTA
>JACXGI010008995.1:0-19425 GCA_016801175.1 Esox masquinongy
ACACGGCGGTTGGAACCAAAGATCTCAAATTTGGACTCATCAGACCAAAGCACAGATTTCCACTGGTCTAATGTCCATTCCTTGTGTTTCTTGGCCCAAACAAATCTCTTCTGCTTGTTGCCTCTCCTTAGCAGTGGTTTCCTAGCAGCTACTTGACCATGAAGGCCTGATTCGCGCAGTCTCCTCTTAACAGTTGTTCCAGAGATGTGTCTGCTGCTAGAACTCTGTGTGGCATTCAGCTGGTCTCTAATCTGAGCTGCTGTTAACCTGCGATTTCTGAGGCTGGTGACTCGGATGAACTTATCCTCAGCAGCAGAGGTGACTCTTGGTCTTCCTTTCCTGGGGCGGTCCTCATGTGAGCCAGTTTCATTGTAGCGCTTGATGTTTTTGCGACTGCACTTGGGGACACATTCAAAGTTTTCGCAATTTTCCGGACTGACTGACCTTCATTTGTTAAAGTAATGATGGCCACTCGTTTCTCTTTACTTAGCTGACTGGTTCTTGCCATAATATGAATTCTAACAGTTGTCCAATAGGGCTGCCGGCTGTGTATCAACCTGACTTCTGCACAACACAATTGATGGTCCCAACCCCATTAATAAGGGAAAAAATTCCACTAATTAACCCTCACAAGGCACACCTGTGAAGTGAAAACCATTTCAGGTGACTACCTCATGAAGTTCATTGAGAGAACACCAAGGTTTTGCAGCGCTATCAAAAAAGCAAAGGGTGGCTACTTTGAGGAATCTAAAATACAAGACATGTTTTCCGTTATTTCACAATTTTTTGTTAAGTACATAATTCCATATGTGTTCATTCATAGTTTTGATGCCTTCAGTGAGAATCTACAATGTAAATAGTCATGAAAATAAAGAAAACGCATTGAATGAGAAGGTGTCCAAACTTTTGGCCTGTACTGTATATTTGGACCTTTGTGCTTTTTTATCTCAAGGGAATTTACAAAAAGGCCTTAAAATGGCAGGAGTATAATAATAATGAACTGGTACAAAAATAATAGTGTTTCACCAGTGAACTGCTGAAACCCTAATTAAAGCTGCAAGCAGCATTTATCGGGTTTCAGCATTAAGCTATTAGTAGCCAAATTGCTGTTCTTTACAATAGGACCCATATCCAACTCATGTCCATAGCTGTAAACAATACAACATATGTGACAGAATTCAGGAAACTGGGCGTAAGTCGCATGTCACTACTTTTCAGCAGAGCAGTTTGTAAGACGAAAAACGTGTTCTGGGACATTTTGTCTTTTTTGTAGAAATGCCTTCTTAAAGTTGTGAACTTGAATGTGACTTTAAATAGTATGCGAAGTGTAAATACGAATAAAATGTAAAACTCAAACCCTTGTTTAACCAGAGGAAAATACACAACTTTTCCTGTATTGGCTGAGGTAATGAAGGGGCTGGACATGCTGACATACTGAGTTCTGATTGGTCTATCAAGTCACCAGCTTAGAACACGACTACTTGGTCAGCATCATTGCGATCCCGGGAATTTCAAACATGGACAAGTGTGAACGCGTTGCTAGAGCTCTCAATCACTTCCCTGAATTTAGCTGCCATTGTTAACAAATCTGAGTGGCAACAAGTTGTGAGAGAATACTTTCTGGAGGACAATGAAACCATTACCCTCTCAGATTCGGAAGATGAATCGGACAACGATGAGGAAACCCCAGATTTGGATACTGTTCAAAACGTTGTCACAGAACAGGAGATGTACAGTGTTGTCACAGATGTTGGCCGTGTGATGGAATCAATGGAATATCCTGCAGCGTATGAGAAGGAAATTGACAAAATACAGGCATTTCATTGCAAATGTGGAGATGGCCGAAAATTAAACACTGGCTTGTCTTGTATAAAACAACTGTCCACGGATTACTTTTACAAAGGGCAACCATGGCACCCATGACAGAGACAATAGAAGTCAACAGACCAAACGTAAACGACGTAGGACTTCGTATGTAATCAGAGGATTATTCCGTCTGCCGCGAAACATTCCTACATGTATACGGGTAAGTCTAACGTTTGCTAACTAGCTACAGAATTTATTTTCAGAAAGTTGTCAAAGTCATTTGCATTGCTAGTTATCTAGCTATAGCTACTGACGTTACTGTTAACGTTAGCTAGCTAGGTAACAACGTTAACTTACCAGCTAGCTAACATTTCCTGGAGTCTAGCTTGTTCATTGGGTAGCTAGCTTTGCCTGATGATTAGCTATACTTTAGTAAATAATACTGTAACATTTCTTGTAGGTTGGCTTTCTAGCTGAATCATCAATGCAGAAAGCTAGGTATGTTTCAGGGGAGTTATTGTTATGTTTCCATTGTCTTCACAAAAGTGTGCAAATCGCTTATTTAGGTAATTAGCTACCTGTTTGACCAGTCATTCATCCAGGTGTGTGTGTGTGACTATGACTAGCTATTATGAGTAGACAAAAAAGTGATGTGGATAACCCTGTCCATCAGTGCAGTAAGACTGCTAAACAGCACAGTGTATGTCCACCTGCACTCAAACTATCTGCACTTACATTGCTACTACTATTTATGAATCCTGCTGCTAAGCTACTTTACCTTTCACTGTACTGTTTATACCTGATGTATCAAGTGCATGTGAAAAAACTTTAATTTAAATTTATTTGGTTTGATATAGTATGTGTTAATTAGAGACTAACCAGACCAGTTTAGCACAAGGCCAGTGTCCCCATTTGAATACTTAAATAGCTGGGTGGGGTTAAGGCCTAAGAGGGTGTGATCTACACTGAATGGGCATAAACAAAGACCAGCTCTCTGGCAAGTGTGAATCTTTTAAGGCTTTTTTCTCAGAACTAAGTAGAGCAGATTATCAACTTTTAAAGCAGCATATCTTTCCCATAACTTTATCAAACAGTATTGTATTATATACCATTACAAAGATGGAATCTGGACCATTATAAAATGCAAAAAAAAAAGCAAAACTTAAATTTTGCAGTAAGAACCTATTCCTTAATTCTGTCACATATATGGTTATTCCTTTTCACTAGTATCCCCATGTGGCCAAATGGAAACATCTTTTATATAAACTAAACTCAGAACCCTGATCATGATTATGTGTACCAAATGTAATTACACTTAACGATCGGTCGTTTGATGCTATAGAAGTAGCGTTTGAAGCATTTTTCACAAATTCAGAATTGCCGAAAAAACATTTCGCCCGACTTAATGGGTCCCAATTGCAAATATGTTCTTTGGGAAAAGATGGACTTATACACCTCTTTTCAAGATTTTATTTTAAATGGGTTGAGCGTGGCGAGTTTGCAAATGAGGGAAACTTTAATAGCGCCACCGTGTGGTTGATAAAAAAATCTTTGCAGTCATTATTGTCGTATCATCTTTGTTAATATATGCACCAAGAAGAACTATAATACCATTATACCTTGTAGGGGATGTCTATGTATGTGCAAACAACGCCACTGCATATGTTCATCTGTCTATGGCGGCCATGTTTGATTGATATAGCTTTTGAAGACCATCGTCCATAGATGCCAAATATGGAGGTACGTGAAGATTGGTCCTTAGGTGCCAGAGGAGATGCTTTTCAAGTGTTTTTCACAAATTCATAATGGCTGCCAAACCAATAAAGCGAAGTTTATGAGTCCCAATGTCAAATATGTGAGGACACATATCCAACTCATGTCCATAGCTTTAAACAATATTACATATATGTTTTTTCCTTTTCACTAGTATCCACATGTGGCCAAATGGAAACATCTTTTATATAAACTAAACTCACAACCCTGATCATGTGTACCAAATGTAATCTCACTGAGTGAAAAAGAACAACAGATAGTGTAATGGCTATTATGCCGCCACTGTTAGGCCAAACTGAATTTACTTGCATGTTACAATGCTTTAGTTTTCAGGATATTGACCTCAATTAGTATTATAATACAATTTTCTGCATCAGATAAATATGGATACTTCAAAAGTTTGATACTATCAGAGCAGTACAACACCTTAAGCACCAAACAATCTAACTAGGAAGTTGTTTGAATTTTTCAGAATGTAATAAATGTAGCCTAATTGTATGGTAAATATAACTGAATGGAATTTTGTCAGTCTTCCCCAGCACAGAGCATATTAATGAATTCAACTTTTGCTTTTTGTAAGATAATGATGGGGTCAGAACTATTATCATTTTCAAAGGTATGTTTATTTAAGTATGTGAATTAACATCAATGGTTGAGCAAACTATTAATCTTAGAACTGTTTAATTTTGATGATCAAAAGACTATTATATGTGGCAACAATAAAACCAATACCTTTCCAGATTTTCATTTATATGGAAAATACCCTGCCTATTCTTACTGTAAAAATATGTTGACTTTGCTAGGGCATGGGCATATAGCCTAAGTGCCCATGTGTTGTTGCTAAATTACAACTCAGATTTCGTTTTAGTTTAACTGCCATGTCTACAATTTAAAGGTGCAATTGATAAGTTGAGCCCTGAGTTAGAAGTGGAACTGTAGATCCCAATGAAAACAGAGAAATTGCTTAACTACTGAGATTAGATTATCTACTGAGGCTTGAACACAACATCCTCTCTACCAAAGACAAATATTTAATAGCTAAAGCATTGGTTAAAATGTTCATGTCACCAGAATGATTTTAGAAGGACAAACATTAGCTTAAACTGAGGTTTGGTAAACATATTTCCATTAGCTAATGTTGCAAGATAGGTAACATCATTAGCATTTATCGCTAACGGTAGGGTCATTAGCTATTTTTTATTGACTCTGCTAGATTGTTTTTTTATGAAATACTCATGGCAACGTTGCATTCCACTAAATATTTGCCTATAGTAGCAAAACATTGTACAGATGAAAACAGTGGATTAATTTAGCTACTGAACATTGATTAGCTACTGAGGCTGGAAAACATGACACCATATCAAAAAGGCAAACTATTAGTAGCTAAACTGTTTATTATAATGTTCATGTCATCAGAATAATTTTAGATGGAGTAACTAGCAACTAACATCTTTAGTGTTATTGCTAACGGTAACATTGTTAGCTATTTTTAGTGCTCCAGCTAGCTGTTCTTTTGGATTAAATAATCATGGCAACATAGCATTCCACTAAATATTTGACTGTTAGCGGTGTAACGATTCTCCAAATCCTTGATTTGATTGGACTTTCGATTTGTAGTTCAAGGTTCAACTAGGTTTTCGATTATCTACTTTTTTCAGGGGTGACTACACTGCTGTTAAGAACATTGGCCCTGTTTTGTAAATAAAAAACAATAGTTTTTCATTAAAACAACTTTTATTTAAATACAATGTAAAAATAACAAAAATATAAAACATGTAAATTAACTTGAACAACTCGCAAAAATAGAACCCTTACAACAATAACAAGTAAAAATTTTTTTTAATTGGTGGCAACTATGTGCAGCACTTGTCTATTTTAATATAACTATTTACACCTTGGCATTTATTTGGCAAGCCTGCAGATCCATTGCCATAAACTTTGCTATTGTATTTATTATTTCTTTGGCAGGAGTAGAGTTTATTGGCAGTTTGGCTCTAAATGTAGTTGGGATAGTAGGTTGAGTGAGTGCTTTCTTTCCACTTATATCAATATATTTTTGATGCTCACTCACAATTAACCATTATCTAAAACTCTTCATGAATCACCTCCCAGACTCCTAATAAAAGCCACTAGCTACTAACTAATGAGGCAATATGAATTCCATGTACATTATAGTGTGTTGCATTGGGGGTTAAACAGGGACTAAAAAATATAGTTTTGCTGGATGTAGCATGATTTCACATCATATTTGTACTTTTACAAACTCTCCTGAGTATTTCATACAATGCATTCACGTAAGTACTGAAGAGTTTTTCTGCAAAAATTATCCCTTGTACATTACAGTGGGGGGATGGAAAATAGTGTGGCTAGATGTATTACACAATCCCTCTTCAAAGCTAATGAGCACAAGCACATTAACAACAATAACATCAAAAGAGGTTTTTATATTAGATAACCTTCTCTATATTAACTTAAGCTCTAACCATTTCTCAGCGTGCCCCACCTTATAATATTCTTTGACTTATGTAAATCATTATTGAAATAGTAATTTTGTTTTGTTTATAATGTCCCCCACATTATCCTTTGAAAATGTAGCCTACACAATACAAACTATAGACCTTTATTTTGAAGGCAACATGAAATTCGCAAGTCTTATTGTTGCTGCCAAATGAATATAACGTTTCAGACTTTTATTTTGAAGGTAAAATACGAAAACCGGAGATCGTATTGTGGCTACTGAAGTTAAATAAATAATAGGCCTGCAAGTTTAGAGCGGTATAGTTGTTTTTAACGGTTTTGTGAGTGCAATTGATTTATTGCCAACTCCTTTACATGAACCAATCAAGACGGCGCCGTTGAGGATGGCTGCCGTTTTTCGTGCTCCCAACCAACTTTGCGGATTTGTTGTTTTATTGTTGTTACTATTGTTTAATTTTGCTACATTCGCAACCGCGTTATTAACCTATAACAGACAATCACTACTGGACATCAAAACTGCACTGGAATCGTCTTTTTCGTCTAGAACATCAAATTCAGCGAACAACCCAGGATACCCTTTGTTGTGCTTACCTGAGCAAGCACCTGGAAAACGACGCCAACGATGGAAGCGGGGTGGAGTTTTGGTCCAACTGCGGCTGCGGGGAAACCGTGCTCCTCTCCCAAGTATTCTCTTAGCGAACGTCCAGTCACTAGACAGCAAGCTGGACGAACTTAGGAGCAGGCTAGCTTTCCAGCAGGACATTAAGAACTGTAACGTACTGGTTTTCACTGAAACATGGCTGGAGCCCTCAATACCAGATGCGGCCATTGTTCCGAAAGGGCTATCCATTCATCGGCAGGATCGAACAGCAGAGTCCGGTAAAAGGGGGGGTGGTGTCTGCTTCATGGTAAACAATCTTTGGTGTCTGGATGTGGACTGTATCTCTTCTGGATGCTCTCGTGATCTGGAGCATCTTACGATTAAATGTCGCCCTTACTATCTACCCCGGGAGTTTACATCAGTCATTTTAACAGCTGTGTACATCCAACCCCATCCACCCGCAAGCCCGTCCTGCTTTTGGCAAATCAGACCACGCGTCGATACTGTTGCTCCCTGCTTACAGGCAGAGGCTAAAACAAGAGAAGCCAGTGACGAGGTCCATTCAACGATGGATGGACGAATCGGACGCCGACTTACGTGACTGTTTCCTCACCACAGACTGGGAAATGTTCCGAGAGGCGTCTGGAGGCAATATCAATGAATACACAGAGTCAGTGACCGTTTTTTTAGCAAATGTATTGACGACGTCACAAAATTATTTCCTAATCAAAAACCGTGGGTCAACAGTGGTATCCGTGCCAAGCTAAAGGCACAGACTGCAGCATTCAACTCCGGCAGCATGGACAATTATAAGAAATCCCGGTATGATCTCAGGAAGGCAATAAAAACTGCAAAAAGTCAATACAGAGTCAAAGTAGAATCTCTCTACCAGGGCTCCAATACCAGGAACATGTGGAGTGGTCTGAGAACCATCACTGACTATAAAGGCAATACAGGTAGTGTGGGGGAAGTGTCGGCTTCTCTCCCAGAGGAACTGAACTCTTTCTATGCTCGCTTTGAGAACATCACCCCTGGCATGGGTACTCAAATGGACCAGGACAGCTGCCCATTCCAAATAACCAGGTCAGACGTCTGTAAAGCCCTAAAAAGGATTAACACCCGCAAGGCTCCTGGACCAGATAATATCTCAGGCCGTGTTCTCAAGGTCTGTGCTGACCAACTGGCTGATATCTTCAACTTATCGCTACGTCAGTCAGTGGTCCCCAACTGCTTCAAAAAGTCCATCATTGTTCCTGTGCCAAAAAAGCAAAAAGTCCTCTGCATGAATGACTACCGCCCTGTAGCACTCACACCAATCATCATGAAGTGATTTGAGCGGCTAGTTAAAACACATCACAGACTCCATGCCTGCAAAACTTGACCCGCTACAGTTTGCCTACAGACAAAACAGATCCACAGAGGACACCATGCTGGCCTGCTGGACTGTCATATCTTATTTAAAAGGGGAGGTTCTCCTGGTTAAAATGGTGTCCGACATTAAAAAAATACTAGTGTTTTATGGCAGTAAAGCCCGCTGGCCTGTCTTATCTTATTTAAAAGGGGAGGACCTCCTGATTAAAATGGTGCCCAGCTTTAAAAAAATCGGAAAATATACATGAGAGGTCTGAAGTAGACAGCGTCGTCCGCATTTTTCCATAGGGAAACATAGGCAGGTTCAGTGATCGGAAAATAATGTGTATTTCTGAAATGGTAAAGGCAAATTTTGGTTGTTATAGGACAATTCTGATTAGCAGTTTAGTAAGGATGTCCGTAAACTTAGTGACATTGTAGAAAAGTTTTCCAAATGAAGGTAACCGGGGTAAATTTGGTTTCATGTTTGATATTCGGAGTTTGATCGTCAATACCTCAATCAATCAATAAAATTTATTTATAAAGCCCTTTTTACATCAGCAGTTGTCACAAAGTGCTTTTACAAAACACCTGGCCTTAAACCCCAAGGAGCAAACAACAGTAGTGTTGAATTACAGTGGCTAGGAAAAACTCCCTAAGAAGGCTGAAATTTAGGAAGAAACCTAAAGAGGAACCATGCTCAGAGGGGTGACCAGTCCTCTTCTGGCTGTGCCAGGTGAACATATTAAGAGTACAAATTTTAATAATTAATAAATGCATGTGGGCTGAGTCCAGAGTCTATTTAAACCTAGTCCAGGTCGGAAGCATGACCAGATGGACAAGGACAAGGACAGGGACAACGGGGGGGGGGTCAGCATAGTGGCAGCTGAAATCGTCAGGTATCGTCTTGATCTGCAACACAGCCAGGAGGACTTTGGACAGGGACAGCTACAGGTCTTTCAAGCCTGGTACTCCTCAGGTGTGGGCCAAGATCTCATGTTCTCCTAAGTTTAAAACGGCAGAAGACAAGGAAAATTTTGAAAATGCATTCCTTAGATCTACAGGGATTTATAGAGGAGAAGGAGAACTGACCCTACCTCCCCAGCACAATAATATAGCAGCGTAAGACCATGGGGCTGAGACAGGGGGGTCCTGTGACACTGTGGCCCTATCCGGGGGAGGCCCCGGACAGGGCCCAACAGGCAGGAAATCAATCCACCCACATTGCCAAGCATCAACCAAAGGGACACCCACCAACCGCAACCACCCTGAATGAGGGCCGAGTATTGCCAGTAGAGTACAGCCCAACTGCACAAGTGCGCAACAGAGAGACGACAACAAGCCAGTGACTCTGCCCCCGAATGGCATTGGAGGGAGGGCATCCCAGTGGCGATGAGAGCCCACCTGGCAAGACAGCAAGTGTGGACAGTATTAAGCCTTTCTGGTCACCATCACGCCGCTGGGCCAGACTACACTTAATCATAGACCATGCTGTAGAGATGAGTCTTTAGTAGACACATGAAGAAAGTTTGCATTGAGTTTGCATTTCTAACCTTAATTGGCAAATCATTCCACAGTAGTGGAGCTCTATGAGAGAAGGCCCTGCCTCCCCGGCTGTTTGTTTAGAAATTCTAGGTACAATTAAAAGGCCTGCATCTTGCGATAGGTGTAGGTATAAATGGCTGGATAATTTCAGCGAGGTAAGTAGGAGCAAGTCCATGTATTGATTTATAGATTAACAATAAAACCTTAAAATCAGCCCTAACCTTAACAGGCAGCCAGTGTAAAGAGGCTAGTACTGGAGTAATGTGTTCACATTTTTTTGTTCTAGTTAGGATTCTAGCAGCCGTGTGCAGCACTAATTGAAGTTTATTTATTGATTTATCAGGGTAACCGGAAAGAAGAGCATTGCAGTAATCTAATCTAGAAGTAACAAAAGCATGGATTAGTTTTACTGCATCCGTTTTTGATAGAAAGTTTCTGATTTTTGCAATGTTTCAAAGATGAAAATAAGCAACTCTTGAGACATAATTTATATGTTCATCAAAGGAGAGGTCAGTGTCAAGGGTAACGCCGAGGTTTCTTACAGTTTTTTGGGAACTGTAAGAAAACTGTGAACCTTGCAGCCGTCGAGGTTCAAAGTGAAATCTGCCAAAGAAACAAAGCTCTTTGTTTCTTGGGTCCTAAAATGAGCATTTCTGTTTTTCTTGATTTTAAAAGCAAGAAGTTCTCTGTCATCCACTTCCTAATATCTGAAACGCATGCTTCCAAAGTAGCTAATTATGGAGCTTCTCCATGCTTCATTGAAATATATAACTGTGTGTCATCAGCATAACAGTGAATATTGACATTGTGATTCCGGATTACATCACCCAGAGGCAGCATATATAGTGAGAACAATAATGGGCCCAGAACCGAGCCTTGAGGAACACCAAAACATACCTTTGATTTGTCAGAGGATATGCCATCCACACATACGAACTGATATATTTCAGATAAATAAGATTTAAACCAGGCTAGAACATGTCCACGTAGCCCAATATGGGTTTCCAGTCTCTCTAAGAGAAGGGAGTGATCAATAGTGTCAAAAGCAGCACTAAGATCAAGAAGCAACAGGACGGATGCGGAACCGTTGTCTGAGGCCATTAGAAGGTCATTTGTTACCTTCACGAGTGCAGTCTCAGGACTATGATGGGGTCTGAAACTGGACTGGAGCATTACATAAATGTTATTTATCTTCAGGAAGGCATTCAGTTGTTGGGAAACACATTTTTCTAAGATTTTGATAGGAACAGGAGGTTCGATATTGGCCTTTAATTGTTTAATATGTCTGGATCCAGATTAGATTTTTTTAGAAGAGGCTTAATTTCTGCTATTTCTAGTGAGTTTGGTACACATCCGGAGGAAAGGGAGCAATTTATTATGTTCAACATTGGCTGACCTAGCACCGGAAATAGCTCCTTAAGTAATTTTTTTAGAATCGGGTCTAGCTGACAATTTGTGGGTTTAGAACTCATTACGAATTTAGTGAATGTGTCGAGCGATACGGGATCAAAAAATTCAAGTGTCCCCATTGACACCTGGTCAGGGAGGTTCAGGACGTTCTCAGGACAACTGAGATTTTGGGGACTGTAACTATTTGAGGAGTCAGTTATTTTTTTTCTAATGGTGATGATCTTTTCTTGATGTTCATGTATTAATTACAGCTAAAGTGAAGACCCATTTCACTTGTTGAGCGTTGCTTTTTTGTTAACTTTGCAGCTGTGTCAAAGAGAAATTTTGGATTGTTTTTGTTCACCTCAATCAGGTTGGAGAAATAAGCTGATCGAGCAGATGTGAGTGCTTTTCGGTATTGTGGTATACTGTCTATCCAGGCTAGTCTAAATACTTCCAACTTGGTGGAGAGTCACTTTCGCTCCAATTTTCTGGAGGCTTCCTTGAGTGCTCTAGTATTGTCTGTGTACCAGGGAGCAAGTTTCTTGTTGCGTATTTCTTTTGTTTTTAGTGGTGCAACCGTATCTAAATTATTTTGCAGTGCTGAGTTTAGATCCTCGATTAGATCGTTTGCGGATTTATTTACTCTGTCGTTGATGAGCGTGCTTGTAAGAATATCAAGAAATCTATTTGTAGTCCGAGAATTTATAGTACGACTTTTGAAACTCATTGTTTCCGTTAAAACAAGAAAGTGGATTTCTTGTTTTAACGGTAAATGTAATAAGACAAAGTGATCCAATCTTCCAGGATTTTGGGGGGAAATTATTAGATCTACAATATCTATTTCTCATGACAGGACTAAATCTAAGGTATGATTGTGGCAGTGCGTTGGACCTAAGACATGTTGGATAAAACCCATTGAGTCAATTATGGCTTCAAAGGCTTTTTGAAGAGGGTCATTGGACTTTTCCATATGAATATTGAAATCGCCAAAAATTAGAATACTACCTGCTATGACTACAAGGTTAGCCAAGAATTCTGGAAACTCATTGAGGAACATTGTGTACGGCCCGGGGGGCCAGTAAATAGTAGCTATGTAAAACAATTTATCAGCTTGGTTAACTTTCATGAGTAAAACTTCAAAAGAATGAAAACCAGTAATGTTTTTAAGAGTAAATTTATATTTAGTATCATGAATATTAGCAACACCCCTACTTTTCAGGATGCATGGGGGATATGATCACTGGTATAGCCAGGAGGAGAGGCCTCATTTAGCGCAGTAAATTCATCAGGCTTTAGCCATGTTTCACACAAGCCAATAACGTCTAGTTTATGATCAGAGATTAATTAATTTACTGCAACTGCCTTTGGAGCAAGGGATCTAACATTTAGGAGTCCCATTTTGAGATGCGAGGTGATACAGTCCTTTTTATTTGTGACCGAGGTGGAGGAAGGCTTTATCTTAATAAGGTTGCTATTGTTAGCACTACCTTGTTTAACTTTTCTCAGCCTGGAACGAGTCACAGTCGCAATAGGCAAAACTGTACTGGCTACTCTGGCTATGCTAAAGACAGACTCCACTATGCTAGCAGGCGGGCTAACAGCCTGCGGCCTGACCTGCACCCTATCTCATGGTGAGGCTATAGGAGTGGGACTCCTGTCAATGTTCCTAGATAAAAGAAGAGCACCACTCCAGCTAGGATGGAGTCTGTCGCTCTTCAGCAGATCAGGCCTGGCCCTATTTCTGGGAGAGTCACAAAAAGAGAGCGTTATCTACAAACTCTACTGCGACGGGCAGAACTCCGTTTTCAGCCAGCGATTGAGTTGCGCAAGTCTGCTGTAGAGCTCGTCACTACCCCTAGCTGGGAGGGGACCATAGACAATTACTCGATGCCGAAACATCTTTCTAGCTAGTTTACACGCTGATGCTATGTTCTGCTTCGTAACCTCTGACTGTTTCATCCTAACGTCGTTGGTGCCAACGTGAATAACAATATCTCTGTACTCTCTATACTTGCCAGTTTTAGACTTCGCTAGCACCAACCCCAGATTTGCGGCTACGTCGGTGGCTCTGCCCCCTGGTAAACAGTGTACGATCGCCGGCTGATTCTTTTGTCTAATACTGCGGGTAATGGAATCGCCGATGACTAAAGTTTTCAGTTTTTCCGGGCAGCCGGTAGAAAATGCCTGCCGATCATTCCCCTCCGAAGACGGCTCGGTCCTTGACTCCGACTCCAGTGGGGAAACCTGTTTAAAATCTCAGTCGGCTCTATCAGTGACACAGGTTTGACTAGTCGACGGTATTTCTTCCCAGTGACCAAGAGAAAGTTCTTGCCCGGCTGCAGGAGCTGTGCCGGAGGGCTAACAAAACTATTGTTTCTTCCTGGTGGCACAGACACAGTTTTTTTCCATTTCTACACTAACATAATCCTTGCCTGACATTTGCGTCTGAAGCTGAGCCTCTAACTCTGCTATTTTTTACCTGAAAACGATAGTTCTCCTCCGTGTTGTAGCTACAACAATTTCAATGATAAGGCATAATAATGGTACTTAGCTTCGGGTGTTCAGGGGTGAGTAGTTCCATTAATTATGTCCAAATAGAGTCCCGGTGTAGAAAAGTTGGGTAAAATGTCAACAGACAAAAATATTGCGTTGGTAAACTCTTAAAGTAGAATTTAACCAATTGGTTTATATAGAGTAAATTCGAAAAGGTTTGGCAGGTAGCCAGGTAGGTAACAGCAAGCAGCGTACAGCACGTCAACAATACCACAATACCTCTTCCAAAAAAAATTGTACAAAGATGACAGTGAACTATATACAATTGGATTAGGGTAGAGAGCAAGGTACACCCTTTGATTTTATTGAAAATCAAACTTTTCGTTTAGCAGAGCCCAAAATGTTGCAAAACACTGTCGAATGTCTGTTTAGTAGTTTCGGGACCGTCATAAAAGTGCAATACCGCTGATTCAATGTGACTAAAAAAATATATTTTATTTTGTGTCAACCTAATAATACCTGCCCCAGTAAAGGAAAATCATAGGTACAGACACTTTTTGTCTTATTAAACAAAACTATAATTTTCTACATATATTTTGGTTGTAAAACCTTATGTATTTCATTTTTTGATAGATTCCTATAGAGGTGACATATACACCTACAACCACTTGTATGTTGGTCACTGACCTTTAGATTTGCCTTTTTACATTTCGGTGATTATATCAGAATTGATCCTTCTATACAATACGTTTTTAATAGCGCAATATCCATTTGAGCTAGAGACCTACAAACAAGTGTGGTCTGTTCCTTTACCTCTCTTCTGAATGGTACACCTCTTTTATCAATATTTATTATCTGTATTTCATTTTATAAATGCATGCATTATTACAACTCTATTACCTAATTCACATCCAGATGACATGGACCTCTAAAACCACCTGCATTTTGTTCACTGACCTTTCCTGTCAAGGGTACACCCCTTAGATTTGCCATTTTCCATTTTGGTGAATTTACAGGAATTTATCTTTCTAAACAACTATTTTTTAATAGTCCACTATCCATATGAGTTAGAAATCTACAAACAAGTGTGTTGTGTTCCTTTACCTCTCTTCTGAAAGGTACACCTCTTGCTTTTTCCAAATTCATTATCTGTAGTTCATTTTACAATTATATGCATTATTACAACCCTATTACCTAATTCATATTAACTAGTTTTAATAGCTTCCAATCCAGATGACATGGACCTCTAAAACCACTTGCATTTTGTTCACTGACCTTCCTTGTCAAGAGTACGCCCCTTAGATTTTCCATTTTCAATTGCAGTGAATTTACAGGAATTTATCTTTCGAAACCTCTATTTTTTAATAGCTCACTATCCATATGAGTTAGAGATCTACAAACAAATGTGTTGTGTTCCTTTACCTCTCTTCTGATTGGTACACCTCTAATTTTTTCCAAATTCATAATCTTGAATTTATTTTAAAATGGCACGCATTATTACAACTCCATTACCAAATTTACATGAACTATTTTTAATAGCTTCCATTCCAAATGACATGGACATCTAAAACCACTTGCATTTGTTTTCTGACCTTTATATAGAGTATGCCCCTTAGTTTTGCCATTTTCAATTTCAGTGATTTTATCAGAATTTTTCCTTCTATATAATCCTTTTTAATAGCTCACTATCCATATGAGCTAGACATCTACAAACGAGTGTGGTGTGTTCTTTTCCCTCTACTCTCACAAGTAAACCTTTTCATTTTTATACCAAATTTCGTGCAATGTTTCTCATTTTTGAATTGTTTTTATTTTTTTTATGTGTAAATTGTTTTCGATCTTTAGTGCGTATGTTTCAAACCGGTTCCACAGAGGGCCGATTGTCTGCTGGTTTTCACTCTCACCTTGTACTTGATTGATTAATTAGGTCACAAATTGGTTAGTTTCTACCCTCACCTGGTTGTTTAGATCTGAACTGGGAATCAATTTATAGGAAAAACCAAAAACCTGCAGACACTCGGCCCTCCGTGAAACCAGTTTGACACCGCTGCTTTAGTGTATTCAGAATATGCTTGCACTGAAACCAGACATTCATTTAATTTCATCCATTTATTTGCCTAGTTGCAGCCATTGATCACAGTGCCTTTTACTCTGTGGACCTACTTGCAATGATTATTTTGCTCCAGCAATTATTGCAATATATTGATGGAATTAATAAAACACAATTATGTTAACATTCCTTACCTACAAATGATTTTCCTGTTGCAGCTTTTGTTTATATTTCATTGTCACATTTGACTTAGTAGTTATAAATGTGAAACTCCGCTCTGGCCGTAGGTTTGAGCCCCGGTCATGCCACTGTTGATTGTGGCCGGGGTGTCTGGTAGGGTGGTGCAAATTGGGCTGGTGTCGCCTTGGGGGAGGTAATCGGCATAGAGGATTTCCTCGTGCCACCGCGTTCCAACAACGTCTGGCGGGGCGGGTGCCTCTGACCTGGCCATGCATATAAGGTAATGAGAGCGAGCGCTTCCTCCAATGTGTTGGCTCACATTGACTTCATGGTTAAGGGAGGGGGTGTAAAGAAGCAGACCAGCTGATCAGACAGGTTTTGGAGGAAGCCTGTGGCAATCTACAACTCTCCTGACTCCACAGGGACTGTTGTAGTGGTGGCACATGGTTGTACAGTGGGGTTGGGAGAAAAAGGGGGTGAAATATAAAAATTAAAAATAAAATATTAATATTATTATAAAACTCAGAACATCATTCTAATTTGCATATTGTTTACTATTTATTTATTCTGATATTTGTCCAGTTACAAACTGTACTGCCTTGCAGTAAAAGTGGGTGACAAGGGTGGACATGTTCAGTAAGTATATTTATTGTCCGATTTCTAGCCAAAGAGTTATGCAGAGGCCTTGATGGACGGAAGGAGGAATCAGAAGGCCCTTACTGTGGACACTACAATGTGTTTCAGTTTACCTCTGCAGTGGGCAGACAGACCCAATCCAAATGTTTATGGAGGAAAATGAGAACGGACTCTGTGATTGATGTATAGACTCAAGTCGGAATTGACTGTGAGATTTTTAATAGCTCACTATCCAACTTTGTTTTCAGATGCCACAACTCTTGCAATTTTGTCCTCTCACTTGAAATTATGGGAGATGATGGACCTTAGGAACTTTGATGGGTCATTTCTTACAGCTAAATTAGACATGTGAAGAGAAGTTGGGAGATTTTCTGATGTCAATATCCACCTCCACTGTTTGGTCTGTTTAAACTTTAAAGCCTTTAAAGTTATTTTTACTGCAGTAGGTATACATACCTAATTCTCCAATTGCTTTTCTGTTCAATCAATATTGACACTACAGCTACCTTTGGTGGATTCTATTGTTGTCGCCTGTACATTAACATTTAAAAATGTTTTAAACTGGGAATGGGAGTATGCTGTCACAGTTGAAGGAAGGCAGGACACGAGGAGCAGAGGTATAGCAGGGTAACATCCTTTTAATTGTAACAACAAAAGGAGAGGCAAACTGCAAACTAATGCACAACTGGCATAAACAATGATCCACAACAGGAAGAGCAAAAAGGCTAACTTAAATAGGTCCCCAATTAGAGTCAACGCGGGTGCCTAGAGGCACCTCTGCAGTCCGGCTCTGACTGTGGTCCCCAGGCGCATAGAGATGCCTAGAGGCCCCCAGCCAGGACCTGTCACATGTTCACTCATCATCAAAATCTTCATCTTTTGATGTGAAATAGAACAAGACCAAACATGGACATAAAGAACAACATTACAGTTAAGTCAATCACTTATTGCTATGTAAAAATGGTCACAGTTCAAAATTAAGAATGTAGTTGTGTTATGTAAACATTGCAGGAATATTGGAATAAAAATTAAAAGTTGTACCATTGAGAGTAGAGGGAAAAGAACACACCACATTTGTTTGTAGATCTCTAGCTCATATGGATAGTGAGCTGTTAAAAAACAGATGTTAAGAATGCGTGTAATTTTAAAATGAATTCAAGATTATGAATTTGGAAAATATCCGAGGTATACCTTTCAGAAGAGAAGTAAAGGAACACAACACACTTGTTTGTAGATCTCTAACTCATATGGATAGTGAGCTATTAAAAAAAAGAGTGGTTTCGAAAGATAAAGTCCTGTAAATTAACCGAAATTGAAAATGGTCAAACTAAGGGGCATACTCGACAAGGAAGGTCAGTGAACAAAATGCAAGTGGTTTTAGATGTCCATGTCATCTGGATTGGAAGCAATTAAAAATAGTGAGCTATTAAAAAAGTGAGCTATTAAAAAAGTCATTTAGAAAGATAAATTCCTGTAAATACCTTGAAATTGAAAATGCCAAAACTAAATAATAATAATAATACATTATATTTGTATAGCGCTTTTCATGGACCCAGAGACGCTGTACAAAAGTGACATGGAACAGAAAACAAACAGAAACAAAAGAAATACTATGAGAAAACAACGAAGATTGAGAGTGTGGTATTTGGCATGGCTATGGGTAGGCGATTTTGAACAGATGAGTCCTGAGGTGTTGCTGGAAGATTATGAGGTGGCCTGCAGTACTGGAACGGAGTGTGTGTGTTGGTTGATATGGAAGAAGGTCAGAGAGGTAGGCAGGGGCGATATTGTTTAGGGCTTTATATGTCAATAGGAGGATCTTGTAGTTGATGCGTTGGGAGATAGGAAGCCAGTGTAACTCACAGAGGATAGGGGTGATATGCTGCCGGGACTTGGTGTGAGTGAGTAGTCTGGCAACTAAGGGGCGTACTCTTGACAAGGAAGGTCAGTGAACAAAATGCAAGTGGAATTAGAGGTCCATGTCATCTGGATTTGAAGCTATTAAAAATAGTTCATGTGAATTAGGTAATTGAGTTGTAATAATGCATGTAATTTTAAAATGAAATACAGATGATGAATTTGGAAAAAAAGAAGAGGTGTACCTTTCAGAAGAGAGGTAATGGAACACACCACACATGTTTGTAGATCTCTAACTCATATGAATAGTGAGCTATTAAAAAAAGAGTGGATTCGAAAGATACATTCCTGTAAATTCACCAAAATCTCAAATGGCAAAACTAAGGGGCATACTTTTGACAAGGAAGGTCAGTGAACAAAATGCAAGTGGAATTAGAGGTCCATGTCATCTGGATTTGAAGCTATTACAAATAGTTCATGTGAATTAGGTAATTGAGTTGTAATAACAAAATTGTAGTTAGTAAATTTTATTTTATATATATATATATAAACAATATATATATACACAATTAAAATATATATACACATATTTTAATATAAAATACAGAAAATTGACTTTTGAATATTGGTGTACCTTTGAGAGGACAGGTACAGGAACACACCACAATTGTTTGTAGATCTCCATCTCATATGGATAATGAGCTATTAAAAAGGTATTGCATAGATGGATATACAATTGTTTTCAGAGACACGACACCTGCATAGAGACTTATTGTAAAATGCATCTATATGTTAGAGTTGTAATAAGGTAAATATTTGTACAAAAATTAAGACAAATAATGGGGAAAATGAGAGGTGTAACTTTGTAAGCACAGGTAAAAGGAAAACAAACTTTTCTGTACATCTCTAGCTGATACAGTGGATATAAAAAGTCTAACACACCCCTGTTAAAATGCCAGGTTCTTGTGATGTAAAAGAATGAGACAAAGATAAATCATGTCAGAACTTTTTCCAACTTTAATGTGACCTATAACGTGAACAATTCAATTGAAAAACAAAGTGACATCTTTGAGGGGGAAAATTAAAAATAAAAAACTCACAATAACCTGTTTTTTTCACATATCCAAATTGGCAGAAAATCTAATATGGCAGACTGAGTCCCAATGGCAAAAATGTTTCTTATGATGAGTAGGACTTAGGGAACAAGTTTCATGAATCTAGGACACATGGGGTGGCGTGTCTTGGATTCACCCAAGTTATTGTG
>JACXGI010008995.1:19525-31806 GCA_016801175.1 Esox masquinongy
CCCAAGTCAAACAATTTAAAGGCAATGCTACCAAATACTAAGTGAATGTATGTAAGCTTCAGACTCTTTGGGAATGTGATGAAAGAAATAAAAGTTGAAATATATCATTCTCTCTACTATAATTCGGACATTTCACATTCTAAAAATAAAATGGTGATCTAACTGACCAAACACAGGGAATTTTAACTAGGATTAAATTGCTGATTAAATGTCAGCAATTGTGAATAAAATGTATTTGGCAACGGTGAATGTAAACTTATGACTTTAACTCTATGCACCATATGATACATCACTAATGAGCTGTGGGCTAAGCAACAACATTATAGGCTAAGCTCAATTGCTTTGAACCCCCAACCTGTGAAAATACTGAAACAAGGACAGTAGCCAGTCAAGAAGTCATTGGGACAACAAATGTACAGTACTAGCAAAACATTTGTACACACCCACTCATTCAAGGGTATTTCTTTATATTTACTATTTTCCACACTCTAGAATAATAGTGAAGACATCAAAACAAATATCATGTATGGAATCATGTAGTAACCAGTAGTGTTAAACAAATCAAAATACATTCATATTTTAGATTCTTCAAAGTAGCCACCCTTTGCCTTGATGACAGCTTTGCACAGAAAAGAAAAAATGATTCCACAAATTAAATCCCAACCTTCACACCTTCGAATTAAAACGCATTCAGGGTGACTACCTCATGAAGCTTGTTGAGAATGCAGAAAGTTTGCAATGCTGTCATCAAGGCAAAGGGTTGCTATTTTAAACAAATGCATTTTGAGCAGTTAAACACTTGTTTTGGTTACTACGAGATTCAATGTGTTATTTAAATAGTTTCGATGTCTTCACTATCCTACCATATGGTAATTATGAAAAATAAAGAAATACACTTGAATGGGGAATTGTGGACACTGAACTATTGCTTTCAGTGAATGTGGAAACACTGCTGTACAAAGGAAGTGGGGGCATCAGCTAAGCGTATCTATTGACTTATCATGCGATCATCAAGAATACTAACTCACATAGTACTGAGCCACTCACTCTGAGCCACTCACTCTCACAAAGGAAGTGGGGGCATCAGCTAAGCGTATCTATTGACTTATGCGATCATCAAGAATACTAACTCACATAGTACTGAGCCACTCACTCTGCAATTTCTCCGTCATCACCTCCAGGGCCATCAGCCAAGGGCACGTCCTAGACTATTCCTGAATAGTCTAGAAAGTGAATTTCTGAACAGAAAGAACGTGAATTCCAAATACATTTAATTCCTGGACAGAATTCCTGAACGGGGCTTATCGCAAAATTTTAGTTTTGCTTTTTATTACATTTTATAAAGGTCCTGATTCGGAGCTTTGCAATGGTATATAAAACAATACTGTTTGATTAAGTTATGGGAAAGACATGCTGCTAAAAGTTGATAATAAGCTCTACTTGGTTCTGAGAAAAGAGGCTTGAAAGATTCACACTTCCCAGAGAGCTGGTCTTTGTTTACGCCCATTCAGTGTAGTTCACACCCTCTTAGGCCTTAACCCCACCCATCTTTTTAAGTATTCAAATGGAGGCACTCTGGCCTTGTGCTAAACTGGTTCGGTTGGTCTCTAATAAGGACATACTATATCAAACCAAATAAAAAAAACTTTTTTCACATGGACTTGATACATCAGGTATAAACGTTAAAGTAGCTTAGCAGCAGGATTCATAATAAATAGTAGCAGCAGTGTTAGTGCAGATTGAGTGCCGGTGGACAGCCACTGAGCCATTATAGGGTTATAGATTAGGCATAATCACACACACCTGGATGAATGACCAGTCAATCAGGTAGCTTATCAAACTATGTGACGTGCTCAGTTTTGTGAAGACTATGCAAACAGTAGCTAAGCACAATCACACACAAGTTAGAAACCAGGAAATATTAGCTAGCAGGTAAGTTAATGTTGTTACCTAGCTAGCTAGCTAGCTAGCTAACAGTAACGTCAGTTACTGTGCAAACATAATAGCTAAGCATAATCACACACAAGCTAGAAAGCAAGAAATGTTAGGTAATGTTGTTACCTAGCTAGCTAACGTTAACAGTAACGTCAGTAGCTATAGCTAGATAACTAGCAAAACAAAAAACTTTGACAACTTTTTGAAAAGGAATTATCTGCAGCTAGTTATCAAACGTTACACTTACCCGTATACATGTAGGAATGTTTCGCGGCAGACTGAAAAAATTATACATCCTCTGATTACATACAAAGTCCCTTGTTGTTTGCGTTGAGTCTGTTGACCTTGTTTACAACGCGTCTTTTCGCTACCGTTCACACTCAAGGCGTTCAATACTCCAAGAATCTATGCATCTTTCATTGTAGCTATCATAACTGCCATGGTTGTCCTTTTCTTGTAAATGTAAACCGTGGACAGCTGTTTTATACAAGAGGAGCTAGCATTTTCTTTCTACCATTGGCACTGCAATGAAATGCCTCAATTTTGTCTGAACGTTTTGAACAGTATCAAAGTCTGGGATTTCCTTATGTCGTCCGATTCATCTTCTGAGTCATGGCATCATTGTATTCCAGAAAGTAGTATCTCACTTCAGACTTGTTGATAACACCAGCAAAATTCAGGGCAGCGATTGATTCATAGCTGTAGCAATGTGATCGGAGTTGTCCATTTTCAAAAATCCTGGGATCATAATGATTTACTGACCAAGAACCGGCTTTTGTCGTGTTGTTGACAAAAGCCGGTTACTTTATAGACCAATCAGAGCTCAGCATGTCAGCATGTCCAGTCCCTTCATTATCTCAGCCAATGGAAGGAAACGTCCTGTATTTTCTGATGGTTAAACAAGGATTTTAGCTTTAAATTTTATTTGCATTTACACTTCGCATACTAGTTTGTTATTAAGTTACATGAAAGTTCACATCTTCAAGAAGGCATTTCTGCAAAAAAGACAAAATGTCCCAGAACATGTTTTTCTTCTTATAAACGGCTCTCCTGAAAAGTAGTGACATCCGACATTCGCTCCCGTTCAGGAATTCTGTCACTATTGTTATGCAGCATCTTCTGCCTCAGCTCATGCAGTCAGTGCAGAATAACAAGTTCTGGTAAATTTGCTGTCAATTCACATGAGATGTACTGTAATGCCAGATTATGGTAAAGATAGGTTTCCTATGAATTGACGTACAAATTATTAACAGGGGATGAATAAGTAGTTAGTATAACAATCCCTACCTAACTAGATAACTACCATAGTTGAATATATTTTCTTTTTATTAATTTTTCTATCAAACCTGATAATCAGCTAGGCCATTATTAGGGAAAATTTAGCTAGCATTGCAGCCATTCATCAAGGTTGGAGCTAATGGGTCCCAATAGCAAATACGTTCACTGTGAGGACATGGAGTTATCCACCATTTTTTCATTCTCTGTTAAATGGAGTGGCATGAGCTTGCAAAGTTGTCTAATTCAACATCGCCCCTGTGTGGTTGATAAAAAATTGCTTGCATTCACTTTTGCCGTAACATCATTGTCAAAATATTTACCCAGTAGAATTTTAATGCCATTATCTTTGTGCTAGTAGTGTGCATATGTTCAAAACCACACCCACTTGATCGTTCATTGGTCAATAGCAGCCACATTTTCTGACATACTGGTTTGGCTTATGCGTCTTTTACAGACCTTGGTCTATACACACCTAATATCTTAATATGTGAAGATTTGACATTTGGTGCTATAGGAGTAGCTATTGAAGTATTTTTCCAGTATTCAAAATGGCCGAAAATCCATCAAGGCGGACCTAGTTACTTCCAATGGCAAATATGTTCCTTGTGAGGAAATGGCCTTATCTACTATTTTCTTTCTCTCTACGTCAAATGGACCTTGTGGTCAATCAGAAAATGCTTGCACATTGTATGTCCTGTCAAGGTTTTGAACATGTGCAGCCTGTTGTGTTATAATATGATCAACAGTGTCTCATGAATATGCTGATAAGTACAAAACCACGGCCACTTGAAAGTTTATTTGTCAATAGCAGCCATATTTTTTGACATACTAGTTTGACTTAAGTATCTTTTACAGACCTTGGTCTTTAGGTGCCCAATATCTGGTGCTATAGGAGTAGCTTTTGAAGCTTTTTTCACATTTTCATAATGTCCGAAAATCCATCAAGGCGGAGCTAATGGGTCCCAATGGCAAATATGTTCCTTGTGAGGAAATGGGCTTATCCGCCATTTTTTGTGTCTCTATGTCAAACGGAGTGAGTGGCGTGAGCTTGCAAAGTTGTTTGGTTTAACATCGCCCCCTTCTGGTCATTCGGAAAATGCTTGTACAAGGTATGTCCTGTCAAGGTTCTGAACATGTGTACTTAGTTTATAATACGATTCCTTCCGGTAATATGCTTCAATGTACAAAACCATACCCACTTGAAGGTTTATTATTTAATAGCGACCACATTTTTTCACATACACACTTGACTTATGCATCTTTGACAGACCTTGGTCTATAGAAGCCAAATATCAGTGGACGTGAAGACATTTGGTGCCATAGGAGTATAGTTTTAAGTTTTTCACAAAATCCAAAATCGCCAAAAATCCAATATAGAGGACTTCATGAGTCCCAATGAGAAAACATTTTCATTGTGAGGAGATGGACATATGTACCAATTTTCATGACTCTAAGTCACATGGGGTGGGCGTGGTGGGGTTTCGAAGTTCGAAACTGATTACAGCGCCACCATGAGTCCGATTTACATACCATTGCACCAGAAGTTGTGGCCCTTGGGCCTGTATTAGCATGCAAAGAATAATAATAATAATAATAATAAATAATAATAATAACCAACGGTAACAATAACAATAATGTTTCACCAGTGAACTGCTGAAACACCAATAATAATAATAACCAATGGTAACAAAAATAACAGTGTTTCACCAGTAAAATGCTGAAACACTAATAATAATAATGAACCGGAACAAACACAATAGGGTTTCACCAGTGAACTGCTGAAACCCTAATGAACCGGAACAAACACAATAGAGTTTCACCAGTGTACTGCTGAAACCCTAATAATGAACCAGAAAAAACACACTAGGGTTTCATCAGTGAACTGCTGAAACCCTAATAATAATAATAAAAAAACTAACAATTACTAGAGGGCTCCGCAGCTTCACTGCTTGGACCCCTAATAATAAAAAAACTAACAATTACAATAGGGTTCCACAGCTTTGCTGCATGGACCCCAAGTAAAAAAACCTAACAATTACAAGAGGGCGCCGCAGCTTCGCTGCTTGGACCCCTATAAACTAACAATTACAATAGGGTTCCACAGCTTTGCTGCTTGGACCCCTGATAAAAAAACTAACAATTACAATAGAGTTCTGCAGCTTCACTGCTTGGACCCCTATTCATAATAAAAAAAACTAACAATTACAATAGTGTTCTGCAGCTTTGCAGCTTGGACCCCTAGAAACATAATGTATTATTATATTTTTAAAATTGCATTTCAGTTAGATTTTTTACTGGGCCCTAGGCCTCCTGGGGTCATTGGCAGCTGCCTACCTTGCCTAATGGTAGCGACCGCCACTGCAAACAAGCATCAGTTCAATATTCAAAATGATGTCACCTCATGTGTTAAATGCCAGACCACTGATTTAATTATCAGAAACTAAGAAATTGAATATCAAATATTATTTTGTATCACTTTGCAAGACTGTAAATGATCAACCACCCAGTTTTGGAATAGTTAGAAGCTCAATTTCCCTGCTTTTAAGAGGAGCTGGATATTACCCACCAAATGCTTCCAGCAATGATGCTAAGCTTCCAGCAATGGATGCTACCTCAAATGTCTTTCGTACTGTACGTAGACACGATGGTTTGAATGTGTTTGTCTGACTCTGGGTATGTAGGGAATTATCACAAATCCTTCAAGATGGTTGTGGAAAACAAACTTGAGTTTTAAATAGTGCTCATAGACATAATTGAGAAATTGCTTTGGCGGCCTTGACAAACCCATTGTAGCTGGGATAGAGATGTACTTACATTTAACAATGACTTTCACAGTCTTGGTGTCAGGAGAGGCGATGTCATTCATTGCACTGCATTCATAGTCCCCTGTTTGGTCCCGCGTGATACCAGTGATGTTTAGATATTCTCCACTGTCAAACTTCCTTGCTAATAAGAGGAGAAAGAAAATGTCATATTCAGGAAAATAAGGTATACAATACTATTCAATTGGCTATACACAGGAAATGTTTTTTTGAAAATGAAAAGCAGTTGTAGTCTTCATTTTGAAAGTTGTCACATATCGGATCAGTTGATCAGATAAATTGGTGTTTTTGTAGCATTTTTTTATACCGCTAAAAATATAATACAGCCATTAAAATTGGTTGATTTAGTGACCTAGGATGGTCCAGCAGTCTAAGATGCTGCCACCGGTGCACATTAAAGCTGGCAGGTATGGGGATATCATCGTCTTTTGATGATGAGGAAGAAAATCAACAAATAACAGATAGACTATTCAAAAAAGTTCAAAAGTGCCCTATTCACCATTTTCCATTACAAATATAATAAACCTTCCATACCATCAGTTAACTATAAAAAACAGTCCCTGGCAAAGTGTCAGGACTGACACTATCCCCAGTGCCATAATTGCAAGTAAAACATAGAAGGCCGGGACATTCGTAGGCATGTACTTTTTTGAAGGTGTGTGAGGTGAAGGCCAATGTCAAGCTTTGTTTGGGTTCATGTTGCCAACACTGAACGCTCCAGAAACTAAAATATACGGAAGCAACGCAAGCATAAGACAAACAAGGCAAAATTTTGCATTTGATGGCGAGAGCTGAAGTTCATGTGAACAGTGATGCAGAGTTGGCTACCTTTCTACTTGATAAGTAGGTTACATCACCTCATTTAGCTAGTTGGCTAGATAGTGAAGGAAATCTATGTGTAAGTTACTAGATTGACAATGGAGAAACAATTATACTGTGTAGAAAATCATTCGATGTTCTTGTTTATTCTATTTGCAAGAGCGCAGATACATTTTAGGAAGTCTTTGGTCCAGAAAATAACCTAAAGAGCTCAGTTTTATCCAAGCAGACACTCCTTGATTCCATTTCTTGCTGGAAAATAGTGTTACAACCTGGTGTTCTCTGAAAAATGTTAAGAAAAACAAACATGCAATGTGAGTTGTTTGATTAAACCTTATGCATAAGTGAATATTGCTTGGAAGAAGCAATTATATTGCCTTTTATCTAGATTTATCCTTGTACAAACTGGTCAAAGTACGCCTATTTTGATCCTAATGGAGTTATAGAACCGATATACAACTCTCTGCCGATAGGTGGCGTTAAGTTGCATAGGGCACACTAGGACCGCCAAATGTCTACGAGAATGAACGTTTCGGTTTGTAATTAAAATAAAACTGCCATTTTGAAAGCTACAGCCTCCTCCTTACATGACTTTCCTAAATAGGCATATATTACATTGTTCCATTGTCAGAATTCTAAACTCACAAACATAAAACTATTTACAGACTATTTACCCTGTTTTCCAACTTAAACGGCCAACAGCCCACGACACTTAACGTTGGTACCCAATGGTACCCAGGTGCTAATCACCCTTCACAGAATGCATGATGTCAATGGATGAATGTGTGATACTCCCAGATGATTGATAGAGTCCTGGTTGAATTTGAATGAACTTACAAATAAAATACAAAATTTCCATGACCATTCAACATTTTAATTAGTCTATTATTGAAACATAATACAAACCTTATAAGCTACTTGACATTTCAACATATGTATCAGACTTCACCGTTTTTCAATAGGAGATTCAGCATTCTTGTGTAGGCTAATTAATTAAATGTAAATCTGAAATGTAAATCTAAATAATTATTGACCAAACAAAATACCAGACATTCTTTAGCATCACCTATTACCAATTCAACAACCTTATTACACTATTACTGTTTTTATTAGGAGACAAGACAAAATTTCTGCTTACATTACTGAAGAGTAAGATTCTACAAATGTATTAGGCTAAATAATTATTCACAAAATGAAATACCAAGGATCACCAATTATCAATTCAACAAACTTACTACACCGTTACTGTTTTTATTAGGATTGAGAAACAAAATTGCATACACATCCTATCATCTCTCTTTGAATTTTCTCTGCTGCTTATTTTACTGAAAAGTAAGATTCTACAAATGTATTAGGCTAAATAATTATTTGCAAAACGAAGTACCAAGGATCACCAATTATCAATTCAACAAACTTAATACACCGTTACTTATTTTTCTGAATTGTAAGATTCTACTGTGAGGTTCTGTTCCGTTTGGTTTTTGTTTGTGAACGCAGCCCGTTATGTTTAGTTTTTGCCTGTCCTTGTCCTTATTGTTTCGACCTGTGCCTTGTTTGCTCCCTCGTTGTGTCCCTATTTAGGTTCCTCCTGCCCCAGTGTTTCTTCTTGGTCATTGTTGTTTGCTGTTACCTGTTTGTTTATTTTACTAAATAATTATTCACTAAACGAAATACCAACAATCACCAATTATCAATTCAGCAAACATATTACACGTTACTGTTTTTCATCAATACAATCGACAAATTATTTTTCTATATTTTCATATAGGCTACTGTAAATCATTCTTTGAAATTGTGTACATGTTGTTTATATTCTTTTTCAGTTGTTACATGTACATGTCTGCCTTGGGAACCTCATTTTTTTGTACTCATCAGTTTGCACTTTTGGTTAGATGCTAACTGCATTTTGTTATACTGTACTTGTAGTTGTTCAATGACAATAACGTTACATCTAATCTAATGAATAGCAATGAAATAGCAATGATGTCAATGGATGAATAACCCCCTGATCAACCCAGACACCTATGCATGTAACTGAAGTGTAATGATGGAGAATGATGATGAGGGTTGTGAGGGTTGTATATAATAATTGTATATAATCTGAACTCGGTGAGCAAGTCAGACACAACTCAGACACAATTTACAGCGTTTAGTTCACATTGGCAAACCGAACCCGAAGAGTCGATGCCCTGACAGCATTGCAGATGCTGCAAGATTTAGATGATATGGAGTCAGATGGAAGATCAGAAACATTCCAAAATGTCAGAAACATCCCGGGTTCTGATAATGAGCCGCCATCTCCAATGCCTGAGCCTCCTTGCAAAAAAAGAAATTAACCAAAGGGCGACCCCAAATGCTACTGCAAGACAGGTGTCTGGGAGGGACGGCATGATTTGGGTAGAAAAGAGCAATGAGAGCACACCTGGAAGATGACCTTCGCAGAATATCCTAACCGAGAGTGCAGGCCCAACAACCCAAGCCAGAGGACACATTGGCAGTGCAATTGACAGTTTTCTTTGTTTGTATGACGTGCATTTGCTGTAGCACATCAGAGATTGTACTGTTAAGCCTCGATCAGACCTACAGCATCAATGTGCTGTGATACACCGGAAGATAATTACATTTAAATGGAACACTGTGACTGGCTTGCAGCATTGCAATGCAGAAGCAGTTGCAGAACGTTTGGTCTTGTGTATGTGTTGGATTTATCCAACGTATGCCTCAAATTGTATGCGTGGAAGCAGGGCGGAAGTAGTAGCGAACGGTGAATGTCAAACTTTTTTTGCACTTAAAGCAAACTTTTTCTTAAAAAAAATGTCAACATATATTTTTTTTTGATAATTCACTAACTAAAACATTAATACTACATATTTCAGAAAATGTATTGTGCAATCATATCACGTTTGACAGCCTATAATATAAGCTCCCTCTAAAATTAAAAGCTTGGGGGTTTTTACAATACTAAACAGTTGATGGTATTGATAAGCTCATTCAACAATGAGCCAACTGCTGAGATCGCGAAAACATGTTTGGGACTTTTAGGAGAGGAATTTCTTAGCTACTTTCGTCTGGACCAAGGCCCACGGACCATGGACCAAAATGGACACCAATTAGTGCGATTTCATTTGTCATGTTGAACGCCTGGTCATTTGTCTCCGGTAAGAATAATGTAATTGATTTGTAGTGTGTAATACCGTAACTGGAATTAGGAACTAAACAATCTAATGTAAAGGGCTTGTAATAAAGCCCATGTTATGTACACTGTAAGAAATTGCTGTTAAAATACAGCCATTTTTTTACAGTGACCTACAGTTTAGACTGTATACAGTACTTTGATGTGAAGGAATTATTTGCCCCCCAATAGTCAGTGGAGAGTTAAAACAGATCACAACCGTAAATTGCAGTGCACCTCGGGAGTAAGGAGAAGTAACGAACCATTTTGAAAGTTCATAGAAAAACATCTATTACCATCTTGCAGCATTTCTACCTATGAAATGGTGAGTTTTATACTAACGTTATTTGCGTCCTTATTTGAGTAATTACATTTATTTGGGTCAATGCATCTACAATTTGAGTGATAGCTAGCTAGTGTTATTCAATCACTCATCATGTAGCTAGCAAATGTAAGCACACATCCATGTGGTATCTCAAAATTGCCCTACTTTTAGAGGAATATAGCTAAGTTGTATACAGTATTATTTTTGAGTTTTGAGTTCTTTAACACTAGGACCACCAAGCCTTTCAAATGAACATTAACAGCCAGAGCTGAACGCTGTTTTTGTCATTAGCATATGAATCGGCCCTATTAGCATACACATTCTCCTCCACATCATCACCATTCAGCCAGAGCATCAGTTCATCTACTGGACTGTCATCAAACTATATACAGTAGAATAGTCAAAAAAATAATGAAATACAGAATTTGTTTTAAATGGTTAATTAATTACAAGATACAATACAAGAATATACAAGAATGTGTTTATGTTGAAGGACTTATCATACGAAAAAACAACTAAAAATAGAATATATAGAACAATTATTTCTAAGAACACAGGCTATAGTATTTTTATTTGTTTATTAGGCCCTACAAATGTAAAAAATGACAATTACACAGCCAATCTATAGGTGACATGAACTGTCTATAGTTGACATGAGTACGTTATCGAAAAACCAAGAGTTATTAGAAAAAGACGAGGTCCAATATGAATAGGCTATGTGAACGGCACATCTTTGCAGGTCTTTCCCAGGGGTTTCCAGTAGGGCTGTTCGAGTCAATTTCAACGCCAATGCATAGTTCTAGTCTCCTAGATTAAAGTTGTAAAGTTTGTGTATAGTTGACATGATTGGTGATTGCTAAAGAATGTCTGGTATTTCGTTTAGTGAATAATTACTTAGATTTACATTTTAGATTTAAATTTGATGGATTAGCCTACACAAGAATGCTGTATCCAATTGAAAAATGGTAAAGTGTGATACATACGTTGAATTGTCAAGTAGCCTATACCGTTTGTAATATGTTTCACTAATAGCCTAATTAAATTGTTGAATGGTCATGGAAATCTTGTATTTCATTTGTAAGTTCATTCAATTTCAACCAAGATTCTATCATTCATCTGGGTGTATTACGCATTCATCCATTGACGTCATGCATTGAGTGAGGAGTGTTTAGCGCCTGGGTATTGTGGGAGAAATTGTACTTATCTAGCCTTTCAATTAGAATCCTTTCCATATGTTATATTTCTAGCTTAGAAGCCTCTCATGAATAACCACTTGCCCTGTCTGGCAAGATTCGGTGCCTCATTGTCTAAAGCCCTTATTTGGGCCTTTAGACAGAAGAAGTAATACAATGGTGGAGTAATTGTCTTAACCTGCATAGGTTAAGATTACAATGATAGATTCTATATAAGCAGGAGGGATCAGGTCATTTGGGAGAGATTCCTTGCATGCAGACTCTCTCCATGCAGCATGTTAAAACTTATTAAATGACTCAGCTATATTTTATTGTCTTTGTGTTATTAATCTATCAATATCTATGTGAAATTCCACAACAGTTCATGGAGACGAGGATGGGATTCCTAACTTTACACTGAAACGCGGGTTAACGAGTCTTTCATGTTAAAACAAACCTCTGATCAAGGTAAGGTAATTAACCTTTATTTGAAAAGTGTCTTGACTCCGTGACCGCTGCATTTCTGTGGAAATACAGAATTCGAAAATTTTAATTGATAATTTGGACTGATGAATGGGAAGCGAAACCTACTTTAATTGTATAGCTGACTTCAAATTGTAAAAGGGTTAACTTAAATTTAAAAAAATAATAAAATCCTAGGTATTTATGTTACTTTAAGAGACGTCTTGACTAAACTTCTTCTGAGCTAAGAAATGTACTTGGTTTAAGTAACGCAATCAGTGAATACATTTTGTGAA
>JACXGI010008996.1:0-31729 GCA_016801175.1 Esox masquinongy
GTTAGTTCCAAATCTATTCTCTGGTCTTTGCTGCAGTCAGGGGTAGGGGTTAGTTCCAAATGGGATGATCTTCTCCAAATCTATTCACTGGTCTTCCACCTATTTTACAGAAAATAACTTTATAGGTGAAGATTTACTTGTTGTTTAAGTTTGAGCATTGGAAGGAAATTCCTCTTTTGGTTGACATCTTTTTCATGTTTAAGTTCAAACAGGTTTTTCTATTATTTTTTATTTAAAATTGAAATGGAAGAATATTGTGCAACAATTAAGGCATTGTGTTGTATTGATCTAAGTCGACCAGAGGCCAACAGACACAATATGCTTTTCGTAAAGATTGAGAAGTATAAGGGATCATTTGACCTTACTTAATACAACTGAAATGCAATCGTATTTTTTACTCAAACTTTCCCTTTCCATTGGTTCTTATGTCATAAGATCAAAAGGCCACTGGTAAAATCTTATATTATAATGCAATATCCTTTAGCACGCATAAAGACAAGACGGCAATAGAAATTATCATGATTTTTAATCAATTCAGCCCACCCTTCAATCGTATTTGATTACGTTATTCTGCTATTGTTAAATGTAGGCCTATAATCGGCTCACAGAGGTGATTACAGATATGAAAGGTTGTCTAGTATAAGTCAAAGGAAAAAGCATTTCGCCCTGTTGCTATGAACCCTTTACCTACCCAAAAGCCAATTGGCTTGCTAAGCAACCTGGCACGGGCCAAAATTATATCGAGTAGATGTATAACGTTTTAACTTTTAAATTGCATATGTGGCCTGCAATGAAGTCTACAGTTATTTCTTGCCCAATGAAGAGTATTCTGAAGCAACGAGGTAGATTTATGCGAACAGTCTGTTCACCTGTCTAATTTATTAGGATGTGCAGTATGACTTACAGGTGCTTGCCTTTGTGTTATATTGTCATATATGTATGTATATATACACATGTGGTGACATGTTACTTCAGGACTACAGTGGTGCTATACTGAAAAAAACATCTCCTTCATAACAGGCTAGCCACCATTTAGAGCACTTCGACCACATCGCTCGTCGATATTATTTAATGCAATTGAGCCAAGTCGCATACGTCATCCACAAAATGCTTAAAAAGAGAATAAAAATAATCTACTACGTATTTGTTCTATTACAATTAAAACTAAACGCTGTTTTTAATAACATTCATTCATTAAAACATTCTAAAACAGTGTCTAGTTAATGACAATACTGTTAATACAGCTATAAGCAATTTCATATAAAATCGAGTTCCACAGAAGTTGTACGTCTGGGCCAACCACAGTGAACGAAGGTGTGAAAGATCGGACATTTGCAGATCGAAGTGTGTGAGAGACTATATTATAGACGTTACAGTCCGTTTTTATTGGTGACAAAATTCAGGACATAGGCCTGCTGGACTTATATTTCTTCATATGGTGTTGTTTTACATAATCATATTAAAGAAAAGGACAAGACACACAAGGTGGATAGATAATTCGGAGACCAAGGTACAACCTTTTTCTTTTTTTACTTCAGTAAAGAAAGTTACACAAAAAGTGGCAAGTCTTTCGACAATAAATAATAAATAATTTTGTTGTACAGGAACAAACGGAAAAAAAAGAAATATTTTTTTTCCAGAGCTAACGGTCGTTAGACTATAACTTATAACTATACACATCTTTGGAAAAGTAAAATATTATTGGACGGACACAAACTCACACACAATAGTCCCACGAAGCTTGTGGCAAAATAGAGGTATACCTTGTTGCAATGCTTTAGTAGTTGGGCTTTTTTTAAGGAGATAATAACAAAAAAATGGAAAAGCAATGTTTGCAATCCCCTCCAAATGTCGTCATATCTGGGGAAGAATCTCAGGTCAAGCTATTTTATAAACAGAATCGCCAGACAGTCGTTTGTTTGTATATTCAAACATTAATGCGCAAATGTAGCCAAGATTTAAGATTTCATCTTCAATAATAAAGTTAATATTTTTCCTAGAGGTCCGTGGGTCCAAGGTTTTGTCAAAGTGTTGTTTTCCGTTTTCTTTTTTGGCAAAACTGTAACCAGGCATTTCCAATCTGCAGCACCAGTCATGGTTGATGTAGGAGTCAAATCTATCCATCTCGTTACGCATGAATCGCAGACACTTTATGATGCAGGCAAATGCTACCCAGCTCCTTGCGAAACGCGTCTTCTTCTAGCCTACACCACCGTCCTCTCTCTACTCCTCATCCCCGGGGTTGTTTTGCGGCGAGTGGCCTGAAGGACTTATTACGGATTTATGGACGGATCTAGGTAATCCATGATTGTCTTCACAGTGTAAAACTACAACCAGGGGTTGCTTTGTCATTTTAAAGAGGCGTCGTGCAGTAGAAGGAGGATTCTCTTTTCTCTCTCAGGTCGAATGAAATCAACGAGAGTGACATTTTGTTTCAACCCCGACTCATGTTTTTCCGTTTTCAGCCAGTTCGCCTTTTGCCCAACTAACATCACCGACCTCGTCATCCGTCAGAAATATGACCAAGTCTGACATCGTCTACAATCGGTCGGAGAGGTCCTACGCTTCTATAGGGCTCGAGACCATGCTGTTGGGTGTGTCTGGAAGTTGGGACGACATCGAGGCCACTTCGCTCACTGTCGAGTTGGAACCGGGTCCCCCCTCCGAGAAATTGACCTGAGCACAACAACAAAAAATATTATGCCCACTGTCAAAAAAAAATGTCTGCCCTGATCTGATAGTGACATATCAACCAATACGTCATTTTATTGACCTACATCGAGATATTATGTCAATAGCCTATATTATTTCAATGCATTTTTTCAGTCAATAAAATAAAATAAAATAGGCCTGTCTGCTCAGGAAGGTGACATGTCAACACCAATTCGTGATTTCACATATTAACAGCCTAATAATTCCAGTAAATAACAACCAATAAAAAAACATAAGCGGAAACGATAATGCCTTAAACCTTCCTCGTCATACACAGTTGGACAGGCGATTTGGCTCCATTCTAGACGGATTCCCATTAGCTGGACTCACCAGTTGTTGAAAAGCGGGCTGGTCGATGTCACTCTGCAGCGCGAAGTCACTGAGGACCTTCCAAGGCGGTTGGTAACTCTGCACTTCCACTGGGTTTGCCTGCAAACCGCCGTCGTGTCTCTCCGGGCTGGCCGCCACCATTGGAGTGCCCGTCATTCCCTGGATATTCTGCAGATAGTCCCAGAGAAACTAATCGTCATATAAAGTTCAAAATTAGCACGCCAACATTGACACAGCAAAAACACAACATTGGGTGTACAGAATATGATGACAATGTTTGGTGTTTTGCAGTCATGCTGGATATTTGAGGTGTGTGTGTGTACGTGTTTGTTTGTGTGTCTGTATATCTGTGTGTTTGTGTGTGTATGTGGGTGTGTGTGTGTGTGTGTGTGTGTCAGTTTCTCTGTGTGTGTGTGTGTGTGTGTCCTAAATATAAGAGCACGTATGCGCCTGCAAGTGGATTTATTCCTCATTCACATGCAGACGTATAGGATTTGTGCCTGATTCCATTTCATCCCAGTTATTTCAAGAAGAGGAAAAAGTGACTTGACAAGAATAGGAGTATTCTAATGAAACAGCTACAACAGTCAACCAGCACTTCGACCGATAAGAAAACCACTGTATCTTATTCTTTATTCCATAAAGACCAGACAGGGTCTCACCGTTTTATCGTTGGGCTGCTGCTGCTGTAACTGTTTCATCAGAATACTCCTCTTCTTGTCCTTGCAGCGCTTGTTTTGGAACCAGACCCGGATGACTCGGGGGCTGAGGCCGGTCATCTCCACGAGCTGCTCCTTCATCAGCGCGTCGGGTCGGGGGTTTGCGTTGTAGCAGGTCCGCAACGTGTGGAGCTGCTTTTCGTTAAGAACTGTCCGGACGCGAGTGGTCTTCTCCGGTTGTTTGTGGACGTGCGGTCGGAGCGCAGGCTGTCTGGCTGATATTGGGTCTGCTGTTGGGAAGGAGAAGAGGAAAGACAAAAATATAATTATTTATCGGAACTTAAACACAACGACTCTGTAAAAGATATGTACATTTTGAGAATAGAAAACACTGAAATGTATACCAACACAATGGTAGCCCAGCGTACAGTTAACCAAAAGGGCTTATAATGTTTTACCAAAACGACACTAGGGCCCGCTTTATGGAGGTTCCATTCATACAAATGTTATCCCGACCTTGGGACAATATGGAATTACATCAACTACCATCCCATAGACCAATAATTTTATTAATTAATGTTTCAGTTTCAGCAGCTGATGTCCAAACGCTAGTTAGGCCTGACTTTAAAATAAAGCGAATGTTATAATGTCTGTTACAAATCAACAACAAGTAATATGAGTAAAAAGCCAAGGTAACCAGTAATACTACAGATAGAGCACGTTCCAAAACTTTGATACTATCAAATATATTGTTATTAATTTAAAAAATCCATAATACAAAAGGTTTACAACTTTAAGAGAACGCAGTGAGCGAGATTGGGCAAATATATTTTAATATAGCTACCATATGTTAAATATGTTTCTTACTACATCCGTACAAGATTTTCTTTTTATGAAATAATTTATTTTGAACGAAGACTTCTCCAAATATTGCTTTGGCTGTTTGCCGAGCCGTGTTCGGTAGTTTCCCGTCAAGCTCCAACGTCCACACTAATTACGAGATCGGTTACACCTGGCAGGTCTTGGATTCACGCAGCATGATAAAGTAAGCTAGTATATTAGACCATTCTGATTGCTTTCCCAACTGGTGTGTATAACCCTTCCAAAATCCACGTATGAAATTAAACGGAATTATTATTGTGGCACGTGCACAGGAATAGGTTACATTTAATCTAGGCTACAGGCCCCATTTAGCTTTTGTGCCAACATATGGAGCCTACAGAAATGGGGCCCTACATATGTAGGCTACCGACTGTCATGTTGATGCTATGAAACATAACCTGGTGAAAAAAATGAATGCATTAAAATTCCTTGCCCTCCTCCCTTCCCATAATTTAACTATGAAAATAGTTTTCCTGGACCTACCCGCATCTCCGCAAGTTATTTCGTCTGTGCAATGTTGACAGTGTCAGTTGTACCTCATAACCATTGGAAAAAGAAACTCCCGCAACAACTAGAATTCGACCAGCGTGAATAATGGCCTGCATTATAGAGTGTCTGAAAAAATTGTTTATAACGTGTAAACAAATAGAATATATTATATTGCATATCATATTACATTTATTTAAAGATGTTGAAGATATGTAGTCCCTTTTAAAGTTCAGGGTTGTATTGTAGAGATACAATATAGCCACACCGCAGGCTGCAAAACATTCTCCAATAAAATATGTTTCGCGTTGTTTCTTTATATTTGTTCATATGCCTATAGCCTGATGTATTAGGGCACAGGGAAAAGTTTAACTTCGGCTAATCGAAACATTATAATCTGTGATGCTGTAGATTCATCGTTGAAACAATGTGCTAAATATTCTTCCAATATTATTGGAACACAATTTCAAACCGACGTCGAACGAATACTCAACACCATACATACACAAACAAATGAAAATCAACAATACTGCCAATTATATAAATTGTTAACTTACCTGCCATTTGTAAAGGTCTAGCTGGGTGAAGGGGACTAAGGGGATCGCCTGCGCCCATTGTGGCCCTCTCCACGACGTCATGGTCGGCCCGGCAGAACAAGCCGTCCTCCCGCAGAGCGAACTCGTCCCCCGGGATAAGCTGTCGGCTGCAGGCCACACATCGAAAACACTCGATATGGTACACCTTGGAGCGCGCTCTCATCACGAAGTCATTCTTGCTGAAACCGATGTTGCATTTAGCGCACTTTATCCCGTATAACCTGGAGGATGAGGAGAGTTTGGATGACTGTTCAGTGACACCTAAGGCAGGCACGCGGCAGTACGTCTGCACCGTGTCTGTCTGCATGGCCAGCCCAGATAATAGGACAGGCACGCGAGGGCCTCTTTTCAACGATGGACTGTCGGGCCCTAATATTGAGTTGTGTATACACGATATGAAATTACAAGAAACCAGTGTACAATAATGCATTCACAATGATGAAGACTTGTTTTTGAGCAGGGACAACATGGTACTTACAGGCTTATTATGCAATATTCCTGGATGACATGTAGAAACATTGTCATGATGACTTTGATGATTGCTATTGAATATATATTATTAATACTACTAGTAACACTGCTACCACCAATATAGGCGAAAACGGTATTTGAGAGATAACAGAATATTTCGATACGTAAATATAATCGATCTACAGTCTGCAATAATGGCCATCAATGCTGTAATTATTGCAGTAGCATACTTGAAGTCATTCATTTCTATAAAATTGTTTCAATACAATATGTTAACGGATTGTGTGTGAATTCGTCAGGAAAGTTCGCTTAACGACAGTCCCCATGAGAGTTTAGAAAACAGCATTTTTAATGTTCTATTTCTATAGTTTATTGCTAAATAATATAAAGTAAATTACAATTATGCTGTGTTAGTGGTGATACAATCATCAATATTAACATTGTGTAATGTAAAATACATTATATAACTGTGTTTGGTAAATTAGAATATATAAATATTCCTTTAAAATAGCATTGTGCAGGATATCCGACTTAGTAAGTCAAGCGAAAAAAAAATGTTTACGTCCCATGTATAAACATGTTATTAACATAGCCAGTTAATACGTGAATGTGTCAACAAATCAATCAATAACAAACAATGTTATCAACGAGATGAAATTCATAACAGCTGTTACCTGACATAGTCTCTTTTACAGTAGGTCTTCCCGTCTCGGACAAAGCAGGTACACGACTCGTCCAGATACTGGTTACACTCCGCACACTTCAGACAGGCTGCGTGCCACTCCAGGTCCGGCGAGACCCGCAGAATATACTGGTCATGGATCTGATTGCCACAGCCAACACAGAGCGAGATCAGGCGCTTTTCTGGAGAACAAAGTTGGAGCAATATTATTATAATGTATATTATATTTAATGAATATTGCATAGTTATGTCCCATGAGGTGACGGACAGGAGGGGGGGGTATAGTTGCCGCTGGGACAGAATCTAGACAACAAGGGCAAAAGTTTAATAATTATTATTATATTAATAATAATAAAAGTCTGTGTTAATTATTTTCCTAGAATTTATAAGAAATAATAGGCATTAGGGTTACAATAGTATTTCTCAATGTGTTATAGTTTTCATGCTTACTGTTATTCAATAAACAAACTGTCTTCATTTGCATTAAGAGCGGAAAGTAGCCTAATTGTACAGAAAATTCAGTGGGAATGTATCTTTCAACCGGTTCTGCTATAGGCAATAACACAAAACTTTGCACGAACCGTTGTCAGCTGGCAAAAGAAACACCGACTTACAAATTAGTGTAATCTCGCATCAGTTTTGCATCACTCAAAATATCATACAAAACAGACACTTGATTTGAATGGTACCATGGCTCCACTTACTTTTCGGCGGATCCCCCATATCGCCCATGTCCAAGAAGTAAGGCGGTGTTAGGTCCACTTTAAAAACGTGGTGCAACAGTTTTGAAGCTTGGGGGTTTTCCTTTTCCTCCGGACTACGTTTATAGAGCAGTCGCCGGTGTTCTGCCCGACGCTAGCTGAGTCTAACCGGGTGTTGCAGGACTTGTTCGGCCTCGGAGTAGCTCGGGAGGGCGAGGGTGTGAGCGGATGTTCTCCGGTGCCTGGTCCCTGTGCGGCGATGGGGCACGCTAGTCCTTATTTCCCAGTCAAACTCCCTTGCACCAACTCTACTCTATCGCCATTGGGCTGACGTAGGACACTGAAACGTCATCTTTATGGGATGCTGATTGGTTATGAAGGGCGGAGCAGCTGTTAGTGTTAGCCGAGTCCAAGTAACCACCTACCTCGCTCCTATTCTGCATGGATCACTCTACACTCCACTGAAGCAAGGCTTTTTTTCCTACTTTGTCATTGATATTCGGAAATCATTAATTTGTTTACTCATTAAATTATGAATTTGCATAATGGAGTCAACAAACACAATTCAAAGCAGCCATAGGCTATGACCGGCGTGACTTCTTGGATTGTATGCTCCACTCTTAAACGACAAGGCTTCTTAAACGCCGTGCTCACAGAGAACTATTTCATTTTTCAGATGGTAACCTTTGTGGTTCCAGAAAGAACACTTTTGTTTTCAGGTAGAAAACGTACACGTTTTTACGTTGATTCCTAAAGGGATTCTACCTGTAAACCTACATGGAACCAAAAATAGTTACATAGTTACATCTGGAATTAAAACGGTTCTACTAGGAACTCCAAAGGGGTTATTGAAAGGGTTTCCCCGAAAAGATAGACAAAAAACAGTTCAGAACCTTTTTTCTGTGTGGCTAAGCTTATTTTATTTAGGCTACATTCTAGTATGACATTTGATAGAAGTCTTTTACGGTTTACACTATTTATTTTGGAGAAGGAAATAACGTAGAGTAAGAAAGGAAGTAGATTGTTATTAATTTATCTATAATGTGAAATACTAATAAAATAATAATAAAAAATAGAACTAAACTAAGCACAATGCCTTCCATTTTGTTGTAATGTAAGCCTCATTGATAGGCTCACCACACCACGTCTTTACTGTTAACCGTATACTTTCTGTTTACTGAAAATAAGTGTAATTGCTCCCATTATGAAACGATATCAGCCAAGTAAAACGATATAATTTCAAATACACGGATACTACGCTAGATAGCTGTTATGCGTGTATTTTACAGACTCAGTGTAACAGTGTTTCTTCAGTCTGACAGTTTGTCAACCCCAACTGTCATTACCATAAATAATTACAGATAATGACACCCCTAAAGCCGCGACTAGAATACAAACTCCCATTGTGGAACATCAGATTATAACCGTGTAGAGAAAGAGCATCTCCGGACATAATGTTGGCATAATGTGGACGGAGGCATACGCCAGGAGAGCAATATTTCAAAAGGCTTGTTTTTATTTTAATTTAAATATAAATGTGTTCACCAACCGGTGTCTGCAGTGACACAACTCTCCGAGGATCCGTCAGGGAGAGTTTTATGCTAAAAACACATGTCCGATTCCCACATTTGAAATAGTACTAATATTAGCACCCCATCCGTTTCCTTATTATATATCCGATTCATGAGCTAACTATAAAGGTTGCTAACGAGTCTTTTCAACATTTCTTGATATTGAATAGCCTACGACAAACCGAGATCACATGGCCTATTTCTTTACGGACTGCACTACACATCTGTGACGAGTCAAACTTTAGCCGATGTGTGAATAGCTCGTCAGGCCAGCAGCAGAAAGAGCTCTGAAACCAACCGTTCATATTAGACCCAAACGCGCCCTCTTGTGTTAGTGGCGTGACCCTATTCCGCAACCCTTTAACCCCGCAGACAAAGGCGTGTGCAGACCGTAATGTGGACTGCTCCAGCCCTCCACCAAAGCCTTTCATTCACCCGCAGGTGTAATTTTAGTAACACAGGACGGTGATACCAGACTGTAGGAAATAATAGACATGTTTGACAGTGGTATATAATTGCATTACTTTCCCCCTGAAAAGCTTTTTTTCTGGAGAGTATAGTATTAAAAACCTGGATTCACACTGGAGAACATTGAGAAACCAAGAATGTGTTTGATGGTCAGGTAGAAAGAGGCGGGAGGGGGAGATATAGTGGAAAGACAGACGGGAGAGGGAGAAAGAAAGAAAAGGGGAATGGAACCAATGAAAAGACCTATAAAAAGGGTAAACACTTGTCTTTGTGGTCACTCTGCTTTTCAGGAACACGGTGGAAGATGCTTTAGTCTAGATTACAGGTATTACCTGCTTTTTAGACACTTTAAGACGCCATCGCGCCATTGTTTGATTAGCCTACATAACCTAGATTGAGGGCCTGTGTCACAAATTATTTCTGAACGATTTCATAAAATCTGCTGATATGGTTGAAGAAGTTGATAATGATGTAATATGCGATATATATATATATATATATATATATATATATATAATAAAAGTATGTAGTCTGTAGGTATAGTAAGACAAATATTGATGTTTCTTTTTTTGTAATTGTCTTCTTGAAAATGATCTTTATAACTGATAAATAATGAATAATGTATTGTAAAAAACAAAAACGGGATATGTTTTACATGTTAATGTTTTACATGTTTTTGTGTCACAGAGTGTGCGCGAGAAAGAGAGAAAATAAAAATAATTAAACTGAGAAAGAAATGCATTGCGTCCGGGTGGGTGGTGCGGTGGGTGCTGTAGGTGTTTTCTGGGTTTGTTCGGGCCTGTGTGTGGATGTGTGTCTGTGCATGAGCGCTTATGTGTGTGTGTGTGTGTGTGTGTGTGTCGGTTCATGACCCATGGCATTGATAACAGGTAGATTGAGAGAGTCTTATACTTCCCAGGGCTACAGATAGGTATAGTGATTTATTCTTTCATATCGTTCATTGCACCTCACCTGAGACACTATGTGTCCACCATAACTCATGCGACCCCTCCCTCCCCCTCACCCTCCTCTCCTCCCTACCACCCCTAACATGACACCTCTCTGTAGCACGACGGAGATATAGAGCATACTCCGAAACTATGAATATGCATTGCCATGGCAATAGCATGATGTTCGACACTAAGCTGTTTGCCACGGAATTAACATGCATGTATTTTTCACTGGAAGAGTGGTGTCTCTTCCAGTGGACGGTGGTTGAGAATTAGGATAATGTTATGTTTTGTTGGATGTACATAAAATCAAGTAAAATAAGGGGTCACTTTGAAGACTTTGAAAAGAAATACAGAACATGCTGGGCGGAACAGAAAGTCCACATGTATGAGTTGTATTACAATATTGTATATCCCCATGCATCAAGCTAAAGTGAAATTTGGGCAGTGTGAGACAGTGTGGAAGGCACCCTGTTATTTAAAGCTATGCGCACCTCTCTCCCTGTCTCTTCCCATAGCGAGACTCAAACTATAAGTCCATTCAGACACACATGCTTCTTCTGCCTGTAATCGTTTTTGGAAAAGGAGGAGGGGTGAGGAGGAGGTATAGGAGGTGATGAAGGGAGGTGGTAGAGGAAAAGAAGTGAAAGGACAATACAGAGTCATACACTGTCTTCATAGCCTTCATTATCTTTCTCATATTTTACCGTTTGTGACGATGATGATTATGATGACGATAATGATGCTCTTTTATCCAGGAATAAAAAATATAAAATTTTCTTCAAGAAACAAGAGCACCAGAGTAGACTAGAATCCATCACATTAAATAGAAATAAAACAGGAAGGAACAGGACATATTAGAATAGCACAGAACTGAAAGAACAGCATAATAATAATAATAAAAATAATATAATAGAAAATGGCAGAATATAACATTATAATATAATATAATATGAATCAAAGGAAAATAAAAGAAAATAACAACAGAATAAAACAGCATAGAACAGAAAATAACAGAATAACAAAAATAGATAAAACTACACCTGAATAGATGTTTACTTGAGTTTTTGGTATTCAAACAATTCTCTTGGATTATTTTTGTAATATTTTTTAAAAAATCTGTTCCATATTAACTACAGCTATGGGAAGCATTACAATGTTTTTTACAATGTCTTTTTTTTACCACAATTATTAAATAATTTTTATACTACTTAAATACCTTAATTTAATCCATTGGAATTGATTTGAGTAAGTGTATTTATTGTCTTAGTTCAAACATATACAGGCCACAAACAATATTCACCTAGGCTTTCAAACGTACGTGGAAATATCTGTAAAAGTAATGTATATATTTTAAGGACAGTTTCAAACCATGCGTTATTATAAAATGAAATAAATCCCGCAAACTCGCGTGTTGTAGAGGTATTCTACATGCTCCTGCACCGAAACATAAACAGCACAAGCACCAAAATGAGCATTGGCACCTATTTCAGTCCAATTTATCAATTTATGCTCTGGCTTAAATGTTGAAGACTGGCTTATATACATATATATATATATATATATATATATATATATATATATATCCCATTCAAAAACAGCGTTTGCCGCACATTAACCATGGCGTAAACTACATTGCAGCCATTTTATGTATGAAAGCTACGCGAAAGGATTCGCGACTACCAGGCCAAAACATTTCTTTCTTGCAGTGGACCTAGTGATTTTTTACCAAATATTAGCGGCTTTGGCATAGTACGAATGGAGCAGTAGGCCTACTTACGCTCTACTTGCTTTGACTTCGTCCTGATGCAGGATACTTTGACAGTCTAGCAGGCTTGTTGACATTCCTGGACCGTGAAAGACGAAAACCAGCGTTGTAGCTTTTTGAACAAGATGTGTACCGTTAGCACACATTTTTCCCTGTGTAACACCAAACTGTGTACTAATACGTGCTTCCTTTTAGCCCAAGAGTTTTTGGCAGGGATGAAGCAAGCGCGTTGTGGTAATGCAACATACTATGATGCTTTTAGTAAGCCAACCAATGATAGCTAGGCCCATACCACCAAGACTGTCACTGGTCTGTCGTCTATTCACTAGCAATAACGTTATATTTACTCTCTAAAATAACGCAGGTAATTACAACGTTTATAAAAAAAGTGTAATATTAGCCTATAGTTTAATTCGTGCATAGAATATACTTATTCTGTCAGTGCTTTGTTTGCATCTAACGTTCGCCAAACTATGCAAGAGGCTTAAAGCGTAACGTGAAAAGTTTCTGCACTTAAACTCCTGTCTGCGTTCCTCTTGCTTGCATAGCTAGTTAACTAGTTAATACCAGACAGTATTATATAGTATACATTATACAGTATAATATAAATTATACATAAGCCAATGAATGACAGGCCACCCTACGAAGCGGTCATATAGCCGAGTCATGCATTCACTGGCAAAACTCCGGGACAATAACGCTATTCATGTCCCGGAAATAATCATAAGTAATAATCATTGCTGTCAACGCGTCAACGCGTGCGATTAACCCTTAATTTCACACATAAGCGGTGAAATCGCTTGCCGTTCCGCTAGTGGAAAGGAGAGGCTGCTGACATTGTCCCGCCTTTGCTGTTTTGACCAATCAGTTACTTACTTTAAGCTGGGAAAAGTAGCCTATTGCGTTCAAGGAAAAGGCGGGCCCAACATAAACAAAACAGTAGTTATCTCCGCTCATTAAAATTAAACTCACTGAAAGAAAACACAGGGGATTTGAGCAGATTTCTCTGCTATAGCCTACTAGCAATTAAAGAGAACCCTGACAGCCCCGCAGAAACGGTTCATTAACGAAAATGGGTGCATGCCATTTGTTTTAAAAACTACATCTACTGTAGCAGGTAGCTAGTATTCCGTTTTTGGTTGATAGTAATAGCTAGCACTACTAAATACATATTACGTATTAAATGATCGAGGGTAACTATAGGTCCGAGACTCTGAGCGATCCTTGATCACGGTATATTGTTTCTTATAGGCCTATTGTCTCGATAGACCTTGAGTGTGACGTTATAGATTTCCTGTTCTTGTACTAGTAAAATTAGCCGTTAGTCCGACGTGTTGGTTAGGTTATGGACTATTCAGTATTGTAGTACCTCATACAAGCTATTGGTTTTCCGCTGTGCTCTGATTGGCTTTCCGCGACGGAGAAGAAAAAAAACACTGCTTTTTTTCCGTCTGCCGTTCCGTCACGGCCTGCGCTGCGGTCCCACTTCAAGGAGCTGGGCGGGAAGCCTTTTTTGAATGGCTAGCAATGGAGCGCTTTCGCTTTCAACAACGGTATGGTGCTTATGTGTTAATGAGGGGTAATTTCAAATAGGCTACTTAACGCCATACATTTTTTGTCGCCATTAACCAGAGGCGTTGCTAGGAAATTTCGATGTACATGCCAGTGGCCTACACGTCTACATTGCATAATGCGCGATCGGAATTATAGATAAATAGATCAGGGGCTATTTTTATTGTTATTTTTTTGGGTCAATTTGAGATCCGGGGCTATTCATCAAATATCCGGTGCTATAGCCCTAACGACGCCACTGCCGTTAACGCATTTTTCATTTTTGAGCCTCAGCGCGGTTAATTTTTTTGTCGCCGTTAACGCATTTTTTTTTGAGCTTGGCTTTAGCGGGAGCTGACAGGATCGCGCTTCTATCGCGCACTTATTGTTTACCTTTAACTTTATTTGTGGTTGATTTGACCTGAGCACTTCACCCCAGGCATTTTTTTTCAGTATATCATTAGAGAGTTGGCATTCATGTCGTGAATCCTGTTTTCTCGGCACAAGTTTAACAACAACAGCCTAAAAACGCGTTAGTAGGCTATATCTCGTTGCCTCCCGCACCCCATTCTCACTCCAAAAACCCATCAAACGACAATGCTAGCCATGGCTCCCCTAACTCTGTTGCGTGAATCCACCTCGCTTGGAGCATGGTAAATTGTCATTATTTAAAATTGTTGCTAATCTAAGCATTAATGTTTCCACCAAATTATATTCTCATAGTGGAATTAACAAACAAGTGTGCTCTGCATGAATTACAGATGTCCCCTGATTTAATTTTTGTATATAACATCTCTAGCCACCATGACTACTTTATGCCATTGCCTATTTAAGTAGCATACCTCACACATTTGGTTGAATTTGGGAATAAGTTAATAGATATACTTTATGAAGTATTTGGTGTTGGCTAACAACTTTCAGGAAATCTAATGTTTACAGGTCCCCACCTGAACCACATTCTAACCACATTTCAGCCTAAACATCGAAGGACAATAGCTTGACCAGCTTTGGTGTGATTCAGTGGGCTAAATGCCTGCACACCCTGCAGCTCTCCAGATAAGAGGGGCTGATATGTGTTTCATACAGTAGCCTGACATAGCAGTTATTGTCCTTGGTGCATTAATCATGAGAACAATATGATATGGTAGAACTACAGTATGGGATCATAGAGCAGCAACATTCCATTTAGATTTTCATGGGCTACATTTAGATGCAGCCAGTGATTGTGGTAGGCCCTAAGTTATGGATTGACATTGAATGGATTTTAAACTATATTAAGGGCATTGACAACTTGCATTTATTTAATTCCAAGTCAAGCACTGTCCATAGTTTGCAATAAAACAAAGTATTTCTTTACCATGATGCACTGCATTTTAAACTTGAAAAAAAATGTGAACACATTCTAAAATTTGAACACATTCTAAAATTGCAATTAATCGCGATTAACTACAGAAGATTATGCGATTAATTGTGATTAATTATTTTAATCGTTTGACAGCACTAGTACTACTTATATGTATCATTCACGCCCAAACTATAGGCTACTAGTAGTTATTAAGCCAGTGCTTCTATAGCCATAACTATACATTCATCAAACTAACAAAGCTTTAAATGTAATGTTTAAAGTATATGCTATCACGAAATGGCGATCAGTGTTCTTCCTTCTTGCAAAGCTGGCTAGCTAGTTAAATTAATAGTTGAAACAAAATGTATAACCCGGGTATAACGGGATACATGGTTTTAGCCGGATAAGAAATGTTAGCCGATAAGAAACGTTAGTCTACACAAACTCTGGTTTATGTCTCTGAATGTAATAAATGTGCCTCTAAGATTTCCCATCTAACGCAAAGTCTGTATAAAACGCACATGCCTCAAAATTTGGAATAAAAATGTCTGGATTTAAATGGTGAACAAATAAACATTACCAAATTATTTTTGTTAAACACTACCGGAACAATTGAAAGGGATAATACCTCTTGCTGTCTTGAAGAGAAGACACTCAAAGCAGAGATCAGCCATGAAGAACAAATGAGCGGATGGAAAAAATCTCTTTCTGGCCTTATTTCTTGTCCCAAACAAATTATTTATGTTTTTGCAATATTAATTAATCGTGTTGTCTTTATATTGAGTTTTAAAGTGGAGAACAAGCTGTCCCCATTGAAAACAATACTTTTATTGTACCCATCTCATCTGAGTTGGGCGGTCGGGTTTGGCCCCTTCAAGCTTAGGAGTATGAGATATAACGCAGAGGTCACAGTTTAGCTTCGAGAAAAAAGGTCTACAGATAAAACAACATTTAGGTACCGGTATACGGATCCTCAAAAGGTCTACTGATATAAAACACAGCGATATAGCCATCAACCTATTTGAATCCAAGCACATGGATTCGCTGTGATTAAGACACTAATAAAAGTAATGTACACAAACCTGTCAAATATAAAATGCACATGTTAAAGAGGTCCTTCTGCTCCAATACTTTGACAGTATTTAATAATTCACAGGCAAGCCAACTATAACCCTATGGGAATATTTTGTGAGGCAAGGCACAAACATTTCCCCTGTAAACATCCTGCGGTTAATATGAATGTATTGGGACGTATATAGTTTAACACGTGGGACAATAAACAAGGGCCACACTGTGAAGAGATCTCACCGCTGTCTAACCTCAGATTTGTCCTCTTCGGCGTTGCACCAGTGACTTAATTTGAATAAATATCTCGCATTCTGTAGCACAAAACGCAAAAACACAAGCTTACTTTTTAGAGGTGAACATCTGAGGCTGTGTCGTCCGGCAGGAAGTCCTCCAGGGGCCCCCTGTTAGTGTGCGGCTTCATCATTGATCCTGTTTCGCAGCTCGATGCTTGGTTGCTCTCACAAAGGCCATGGATGAAAAAAAGGAGGAGAGGGAGGGCGCACACACACACACACACATGCAACATTTTGCAAAAGCAATAAGGTATGGGGGGTGTGTTGTATTGACCAAATACCGCAAACCCCAGAGGTGCCTTATTTCTATCATAAAGCGGTTACTAATTAAACTATTATTTGTCTTACCAATGGTATATGCTTTCTCATAAAACAGGTGGATTGAATCCTGAATGCCGATTGGCTGATAGCCATGGTATGTGAGACCACGGGTATGACATCACTTTTTTCTGCTCTAATTGTGTCGGCAACCAGTTTAAAAAAGCAATAAGACATCTCTGGGAGTGGTGTTATGTTGCCAATCTACCATGTTTAATTGCTATGTCCATGCACTCTGCAATGCGTCGTGCCTAAGAACAGCTCTCAGTCATGTATATTGGACATATAGCACACCCACTCATGCCTTGCTACTTACATATCCCTCAGGATTTCAGCCAATCGGTATTCAGGGCTCAAACTAACACGTTAATAATAACATGGCAGATTGGATATTATATTCTATACCTAAATTATATTCTGATTATGGATTAACTCAAGATATAGACTTCCGACATTAACCGTAAGAAACATCTCAATGCCTTAAGTGCGAGGGTGTATGATGTGGGGACCTCCAGCCTTCCACAAGACCGTATTTGTGTGTGCTGTGCGCACGTGTGTGTGTGTGTTATGTGTGCTGTGCGTGTATGTGTCTTCTACTCCTACAAGAGTGTGATTCGGATGGTGTGTGTGGGTATGGTGGACGTCGATGGATGGCGTCTCTGTCACGGGTAAGCCTGGTCAGATAGCCTCCTTCAGAGGTGTGTTTACCATGCAGCAGGGGGTCCCCTTAGCGGGCGGCACAGAGCAGACCGGCCTCAAACTGCCTTTGTGTGCATGTGCGCCGTCGTTCCTCTCAGACCTAATGCTCCTCCTTCGAGTTGAATGCCTTCCCTTGGCTGAGAAAGAGAGATTGAGTGTGTGATGTGTGTGTGTGTGAGAAAGGAAGATAGAGTAGCCACCACTTTGGCAGATAAACCCTGTCCTGATTATAGTTTGTCATGTACTGAGAAACTGTTCAGAAGAACAAACACTTCAAACCGGGGCAGGAAAATCACACTGTTGCTGAAAAGAAAGCATTTGAGTGCCACAAACGACAACTCTGGTGATTTACAGCTCAGTGAAACAAGCTTGTTTTTTCTTCCTTTTGAAAATTATAGTAGATACTAATCTCAGAAAGGGGTATAGATGTTACTTATTTGTTTTCATAAGTCGGGATTGTGTTTGTAGGTTTGACAATTTACTCAAAACAAAGTGCTTTAAATAAGAGATACATGTCACATTCATGAAGACAACAGTTCATGAACGTTCCTTCTTTGTGAAACTCACACTCGATGTGCCGGGTTTAAAGAGTAAAAACAACAATCATAAAACAATGTGTGGTGAAATTCTACCATGTGAGATGCAAACAAGAAAGTTGCAGATGGTCTGAGCGTGATGATGCTGTTGTTTCTTTCTCCTGTAACTCCTAGCCGCTCTATGACATTAGTATTCAGTATACGACGCTTGCGTCTTTTCCCAAAATTTTATCCTCTCACAAAACCGTCTGGACCAAACAGTTTGAGCTACAGATTAAGTACCTCAATTCGACTCAGTGGACGCTAAAGAACAGTGTTTTATGTTTTCTCTGTGATGCACATAAGAATCTGGAGGGCCAAATTAATTGGGAAATTCACAGGTTGCACTATTTTGATTCAGCTGTGTTTTTGCAATTAAGTGAACTTTAAAAACAGCTAGTGGTCTCCCTTTAATTTAAATATAATGGGTCAGAAAGACAGACAGGGTATTTCTTTAATCCTAATAACTAGTGGTCTCTCTTTAATCCTAATATCTAGTAGTCCCTGTTTAACCGTAATATCTGGTGGTCTTTGTTTAATCCTAATACCTAATGGTCTCTCTTTAATCGTAATATCTGGTGGTCTTTTTTAAATTCTATTATCTAGTGGTTTCTTTTTAATAGAAATATCTAGTGGTCTCTCTTGAATCCTAATATATTGTAGTCTCTCTTTATTCCAAAAATCTAGTAGTCTGTCTTGAATCTTAATATCTGATAGTCTCTCTTTTATCTTATAGGGAGCTAAGGTTGTACAGCATCAAGTCAGTCTGGTCAACAGAGTGATTCATTTTAGAGCCACAGAGGATGCAATGAATGTACAACATAATATTATGAGCAATCATGCAACCCGCGAATAGGCACCATTAACCAGCATCATACCATTTCAATAAAATTAAAACAATTTACATAAAAACACACAGAGTCGCCTTGAACTGCGAGCGCATGCAGATGAGTCCAAGAACAAAAATGAAGCTTGTCAACCTGCCATCACACAGCCAACCACTCAACCTTGGTCTGAATGGTGATGTCAACACACAGGGCAAGGACCTCTCCATGTCTCACACACACACACACACACACACACACACACGTTATAGAACACAGAACACAGAAAGGAACACTCCACATCTCCAAGGGCCTCGGCTGCAGGTGTTCTGCAGGGAGTCGGCTGTAACAGGGCAACAAACAGACAGGAAGACAGGGTGACAGACGAAGCGATGGACAGGGTAGAAGGACAGGGAGATGGGAGAAAATGACAGAGGGTTGAGATAAATCAGTGGATGAGACAGACAGGGGGATGGGTCAGATAGACAAGGAGAGACAGACACGGAGATGGATCAGATAGACAGGCAGAGACAGACAGGGGATGGGTCAGATAGACAGGCAGAGACAGACAGGGGGATGGGTCAGATAGACAGGCAGAGACAGACAGGGGGATGGGTCAGATAGACAGGCAGAGACAGACAGGGGGATGGGTCAGATAGACAGGCAGAGACAGACAGGGAGATGGGTCAGATAGACAGACAGGGAAATGGGTCAGATAGACAGGCAGAGACAGACAGGGGGATGGAGAAGAGATGTACAGGTGCATGACATGGTTCTCCAGGGTTCTCTAGGGTGCTGCTGTCTGACCAGACCACACAGCACTGCTGACCATATGGCCCCCTGTTTCCCCTGGCCTCTACTGGCCCTGGACCACCTGAGGCAGACACACACACACACACACACACAGCAGGCATCTCCAGTCCTAATCATTCCAGACAACAGCCACTTGACACCGCAGTAACAGATGGTCCTCATAGAGCAGCTCAACTTAAGCCACCCCACGACTGGTGTGTGCACGTGTGTGTATGTGTATGAGTGTGTGTGTGCGTGTCAGTGTGCTTGTTTCCGCTGGTGTGCGTGGCGAGAGGAATAAAAAAAGTAATTGTTTGTGTTTGTCTTTGTGTGGTTGGACTCGTGCGGGATGGCGGTGTGTTTTTCAGTGTGTGTGTGCGTGTGTATAAGCATACGGACTTGTGTGTGTGCGTGTGTGTGCACATGAGAGTGTGTGTGTGTGTGTGTACAATGAGGGTGATGAGGTGTCAGAGATGGTTATAGTGATACACACACACATACACACACACACAGACTCAGAGACACATAGACGCAGAGACAAACACGCCCACACACCCACAGACTCACATACAGTCTTGCTGTCTCCCGGGGTGGAAGTTGCCCCGGGCCCATTTCAGCACAGATAAGAAGGAGGCCTAAAACCGAACAGCACAACACAATGCAGATCTGTGAGGAGAACCTTCTGAGTCTGGAAACACTGTCAGCTGTTGTCCACACTGAACACAGTTAGATCCATGCCGATCTATGAGGAGAACCTTCTGAGTCTGGAAACACTGTGGGTTGTTGTCCACACTAAACACAGCATTATGCATGCCGATCTATTAGGAGAACCTTCTGAGTCTGGAAACACTGTGGGCCGTTGTCTACACTGAACACAGCTATATGCATGCCGATCTATGAGGAGAACGTTCTGAGTCTGGAAATACTGTGGGCCGTTGTCCACATTGAACACAGCTATATGCATGCCGATCTATGAGGAGAACATTCAGAGTCTGGAAACACTGTGGGTCGTTGTCCACACTAAACACAAGTATATCCATGCTGATCTGTGAAGAGAACCTTCTGAGTCTGGAAACACTGTGGGTCGTTGTCCACAATAAACACAAGTATATCCATGCTGATCTGTGAAGAGAACCTTCTGAGTCTGGAAACACTGTGGGTCGTTGTCCACACTAAACACAAGTATATCCATGCTGATCTGTGAAGAGAACCGTCTGAGTCTGGAAACATTAAGGGCTGTTGTCCACACTGAACACAGTTAGATCCATGCCGATCTATGAGGAGAACCTTCAGAGTCTGGAAACACTGTGGGCCATTGTCCACACTGAACACAGTTATATGCATGTCTGTGCAGAGTTTCAGCAAGTCTTTGAAACACAGCATAGGATGATTTTGATAGAGTTGAATTGAGACCTCTCTTGAAATAATTATAATCAGACAACTCCAATAATCATCAGCTGAACAACTGAGCAACCAAGAAATTATTTAAATTCGCTGTCTGTCTCTCTGTCTGTCTGTCTGTCTAAATGTCTGCCTTTCAGTTTGTCACCATGTCGGTGTGATTGGCAGGCATCAAAAGAGAAGTAAATCTGTTTTGCTTGTCAGATTTAGATGGCATTTGTTTAGACTCTAGATGCGGGAGGAGAGCATTGGTTCAGGGGATGAGGGTGTCCTGTGACAGGCAAGTGAGCAGTGAAAGCTTAGCGCACGGATGAGATGCATCATGGTGGGCTAAGGGGAGGGGTTGGTTTAGGAGGAGGCAAGGAGAGGGTCTCTCTTTGTTCTTTGGCGCCATGGTCTTCTCAAAAGCCTTCCAGGCCAGAGTATCTGTCTGTCTCCCTGGTCATCAGGCGTTAAATGCAGCCCTGTGGTCAGGGGTCAGACATTTAGCTCTGGCTACTGATGGCCATACACATTTTTAAGGACAAATTTTTGTGTGAAATCTTTGTCCCATTTGGTTGTTTCTGTGCCTCTGTTTCAAACATTTACATATTTTTCCCCACACGATACTCCACACTATGACGGGTCATTTATTTCATTATTGTGAAATAAGACTATAAAAAAATGATCTACCATATGTAAAAAATACAGAAACCGAAATATCATGATTGGATAAGTCTCTTCTCCTCCTTTTTAAAAGCAATCCTAAATTAGGTCAGGTAAAACCAATCACCTTTAAAACCACACTCTAAGTACATTGGCCTCCACCTGTGTTCAACTGTAGTGATTTACATAATTTCAGGATCAACTCAGCAATTTCTGTAGGTGCCCTCTGTTGGGTAGTGAACAGCAATAAAATACCAAACCGTGAGTATCAAAGAGCTTTAAAAAAAACTGAGGAAAAGTTGTGGATTGACAAAACTAAGGGGATAGGTATACAATTATGTCAAATATGTTACTTTGTTCCCAGCAATTAGCAGCACTGACTGTTTAGCCGTGGGATTTTCATAGTATGCAAACATGCATGCAGATTTGCGATAGTGGTATGAACTATCCATTCATGAATTTGGACGATGCTAATAACGCTAATTACAGACTGTGACAGAGCTGAATAATGTATTGTTTGAAAAAATGACCCTATGTGCCTTTTGGAATATCTCATGGTAAGTGAACTTTGATAAAAATATGTATTTTGGACGAACTATCCCTTTAAGAGCAACAGTATAGACAATTCCATGAAAACTGTTCTTCTCATTCCTGATATAAACTATGACATCTGACTGTTAGCGAACACAAATTATGTTGTACGGTACTGAAGCAAACTCCTTGTTTGTCGCACCCATACTGCTAAAGCTCATCGTTAAATTTATGAAGCAGTAGAAGTAAACTGTAATGGTATACAAAATCGGTCGGGATTGCGAGTGCTTGTATGATATGCACTGATTTGCAGACATTGATTTGAATTGCATTGAAGTGATGTTCATAGTCACAGAGTCCAGGAGGGACTGAGAAGGGACACAGAGAGGACAGAAGGCTGATGAAGGGGCCCCCTGAAATTGAAAAGGGGTCCCCTGAGAGGATTTGTAGTCTTAACAGAAGATACTAATCACAATGAAGTGATAACACTTTTTAATATAACCATTTCCATGTCCTATTTTTATATTGTCCCAGTGGCTAATTAAGGGTCTGGTGTGACTGATGTGCATTTTGTGTGATTATTTTTAAGCAATGTGAATTGCATTAGGGCTTCCTCACAGGCATGGAAATGAAACAATACAGTTCTTGAAGAGGGATATGTTTTGGTTTCATTCCATCCAAAAATATGGAATCTGATTGTAGATCTGTGCAACAACATCCAGATTTTTCCCAGTCTGAAGACAAAGGCTTTAATTCAATCAAACCTACTAATATTGTTTGTGCCCTTCATACTGTATTTATTAATATTTTTATTTAGTTGATGCTTGTGTAGACTTCATCTGGTTTGGTTTTAGTTATCTGGACCCCGTCAACTAGATCTCTTCTCTTTCGGTGAACCACAAATCGCTTATATTGGCTAGCTAGCTGAGGCAACTCTCTCCATGTGTCCCCACCAGAGCTTGCTGTTTGGGGTTTTTGTCTGGGTAGCAAAATAACTGTAAATATTTAAAAAACTGATTGATTGTGTCCAGGTATGCTAACATTTCGGAATATGGACAACATGTGAGGGCACGCAACAAATTTTCCGTTGTGCATTTGAATGACTCACAGCCATGAGTCATAAAACATCACCTATGTCAGGGAGTGAGAAAACAGTGATTGAGCACAGTCTACACAGTTCGATATAACCCCAGCCAGAGAATGGTGCTGGGTTGAAGCCAGCTTTTGCCTTGGGGCCGGATGGCTTCTTCTATGAGGGAAAGGTGTCGTTTTCAGACCTGGTTCCATGGAGCATGAAAGACCCTTGTTGTTCACTTGGAGCAAAGGAGCAACCCCAACCCCCACTGCTCCCTACACCAACCAACCATCCATTCATCTATCCACCCCTTAACCGACCTCCCAGCCCATACACACATACGTATGTACATACCCCCCCCCACACACACACACACACACACACACAACAAATACCCACACACAGCAGGGACAGAAGCAACGAGACCTGGATGCAAAACTGACTTTTCACCGTGTCAGTGTCATGCTTCGGACTGCTGTGAAGCTGAATCCCATCCTCTCTTCTCTGCCTTCTCTCCTCTGCCCTGACTGCTTCGATTTTCCCCAATAAAGAATTTACCACGCTGGCAGTGGTATCCCCCCCGACGGGTGGATCTCCTCCAGTTTCTGTGGTAGCTTAAGAGTCCCTGGGTTGACTACTGAGAGTAAAGACACACAGGCGGAAACAAGCTGAGGAAATCTCTGTCCAGCTAATTCACCTCAGGTCTACCTCCAGCCACTTATTAAATTCCAGCAATCAAAGCTTTTAAAATTGAGTGTCGCAATAGAAAGCATTCCCACAGTTAGCCAGCATCCTCGACACTAGTACCACTTCGAAGTTGAATTGCAGAGTGGTTGAACTGCTGGTTTACCAGGTCCCAAATGTCCCAGTATAGCATCCTACTTTCGACCAGGGCTCGTAGCACTATGTAGGGCATAGGGTGCAATTTGTGAGGCCCTCCACTGCATACAGTAGGCTCATTGATTAGCATCTACTAATAAATGGGACGCCTCAGTCTGAGTGGCTCATAGACTGAGACTTGATTGATCATTGTGAAATAACAGACGTGTATTTTTTTTGATTAAGTGACTTTCTAAAGGCCAGGAAAATAAATGGTAATGGAGGACTGACTTTGAATTGATTTGCATGTATTTAATATTCACACAGCTTGTTAGGGAGCCTACCAAACTGTAATACATCACCACATAGCTAAAAGTATGTGGATGTCCCATTTCAAAATGGTGGATTTGCCAATTCCACACAGATACTTTGCTGAAAGGTGAATATTAGCAAAAACACAGCAATCGCGGTAGACAAACATTGGCAGTGGAATGACCTGTACTGTACGGTGAGGCGGAAACACAACGGAGCGGCAACGACTACTCGAATGCAAAGTGGTGGGCCACACAATCTCACAGAAAAAGACAGACGCATTCTGAAGAGCGTACCGCGAAAAACCCATATGTCCTTTGTTGCACCTCTCACTACGGAGTTCCAAAATGCCTCTGGTAGCAAAGTCACTGCAGGAACTGTTTTTGTGGAGCTTCATGGAATGGGGCCAAGGAGCCGCAAACTGGACAAAGATCACCATGCATAAAGTGTTGGCTGGAGGAGGGATAATGGTCTGGGGCTGTTTTTCATAGTTTGGGCCCCTTAGTTCCAGTGAAGGAAATCTTAATTCTACATGCTAGACCACTGTTTCCCAATCCTGGTCCTCAAAGGGGTGCATGTTTTTGTTTTTGCCCTAGCACTCACACACCTGATTCAAATGAAAGACTTGAAGATAGGTTCATTACGTCAATCAAGTGTGTAAGTGGTAGGATAACATTTGAAACAGGTGTGTGAGTGCTAGGGCAAAAACAAAAACATGCACCCCTTTGGGTCCCGAGGACCAGGATTGGGAAACACTGTGCTAGACAATCCTGTGCTTTCATATTTGTGGCGACAGTTTGGAGAAGGCCCATTCCTGTTTCAGCATGACAATGTCCCTGCGGACAAAGCAAGGTGCGTACAGAAATGATTTGACATGACCAGTGTGGAAGAATTTGACTGGTCTGCAGAAAAACCTGACCTCACCCACACCAAACTCGTTTGAGATGAATTGGACTGCTGACTGCAAGCCAGGCCTGATCACCCAACCAGTCAGGGCCCAACCTCTCTAACTCTGAACTAAAGTAAAACCCCACAGTGATGTTGCAGCATCTAGTGGAAGGCCTTCCCAGAAATGTGTTTCCAGAGGTATTACAGCAGCAAAGGAGGGAGTAACTCCATATTAATGTATGTGATTTGAGGAAGAGATGTTCACCTCCCGTTGCAATAATAACGTTTAAATGTATGGCTTGGGTCCTGCGTGCTGATTGGCTGAAAGCAGTGGCATATTTGAGCAATAAGGCACGAGAGGTTGTGGTATATTCCCAGCATACCACGGCTAAGAGCTGTTCTTAGGAATGAGACATCGCAGAGTCAGGTGGTTTAGGTGATTCCAATGCTGAAATATCAGATCTACACCACAATTATGTCATCACATTTTCACTTTTTATTGTTCTAATTACGATGGTTTTTAACAGCAAAAACAAACCTCAGGTGTTTGTGGGGATATGATTAAGGGTGTGACATAAAAAATAGATTTTAGCTGAGGTATATTGGCAATATACCACAGCCCTTTATGTGTTATCACCTAAAAATAGTATGACAAAAGGATTTTTACAAATATGATTAAAAACTATGCATGTAGACAATGGATTCAATACAAAAGTATGAATGCGTTCAGGAGTGTGGAGGACCAGCGTTGGGGTCCAATATCTACTGGAACTTCTAGCTTGCGGAACGCAAACAGAGCTGTTGCCTCTGCCTGTTGAGCGGGATTGTGGTCGACTACACGCTTCACCTTGAGTCTTTCAACACCTTGGCTTGATCCTTTGCTCCCTGGCCCCCCCTCATCCCCTCATAGCCAATGTAAACATTCCCTTGTACTGGAGTAGGGGTGGAGGGGAAGGGGCTTTGGAATGGATTCAGTAACGACTAAAACCAACTACATGCTCCCCCCCACACCATGGACGTTTCCCACTGCCAGATCGGGTAACATCATCTTCCTCGGTGGCATGAAATGCCGGACCGCAGGACTCTGCCGCGTAGCGCCACCCATTGCGGTGAGCTCAGCGCGGTGACTTCGGTCTGAGGGCGTGGTTGACGCGTCAAACTGAAGGTAATTGGCCGTTGCAGGGTCAACTTCACACTTGGGTTATCTGTCAAGGGGCTTTTCCCACTCATTACAATGCCCCCGTGTTTTGGTAGGCTGGCTCCAATCCACTTAGCCAGTAGGCGGGAATTCCAGGTATGCATCTTTGGTGGAGTGGGGTAGGGCCGGCTGACGCCAACCACGGGAGAGGACAGGTACAGATTAGGTTTCAGGGTGTCCCAGCGTGTATTTGAGGTGTAACACGAGACTCATTACAGAACTGTCCGAACCTCACTATGAATGTTTTTGGAGTGGTGGGAATGAAACACTAAGAGGCCATCATAAATAGTACCTTCAATAAATAGAAATTCCTGATTAGTCTATTCAGTCCACATGTCGTAGTTTTATTTTTATGTAAAATAATAACAACAAATCCCTTGTTTTATACGATAAAAGACATTTAAACCAAACTAATTAATTGTTTATTTGTGAACAACACCCATTGAAAACAGAAGCAAGTTTAATCCAATATGAGAAAACAGATTCATACAGGGTCTAAAAATAATACTTTCTACAGCCAGGAACTGGTGAGATGCTTTCAGTCTCCACACAGTCTATGGCGGCAAGAAAGAGACACAACGGTTTTGTTTTCATATGTCACATTTCTCCTCTGCAATTACCCCTGGTGAATGGTGCCTTCGACACACACACACACACACACACACACACACACACACACACACACACAAACACACACACGTACAGACACATACGTACACACACAGCAAATTACCCAGCTGAATGGTAGTCGTACCAGATAATTGCTTTGTTTTTCAATTATTTGCTGAGTCTCCCCGGTAATTTAGTTCATACTATGAAATATGCCAATTAGACATTTTAATTACAGTTTTCAGTGTATCTGTATTTCCCTGTCTCTGAAAAGATGTAATACTGCTATTAACGTGTGTGTGTGTGTGTGTGTGTTTCTGAGACTAGGGAACCATTTAATATCACACATACTCATTTATATTCACCACCAATTGCACTCAAGTTCACAATTAATCTAATTTATAAAATTATACAAATAAAATTATTGACAGAAAATATGTAAAAATGCACGACTCTGGGGCAATATTTCATCTCTCTTTTGCATTTTAAGTTTCGTTCATGGTAATTCATTCATTGATTAAGAATGGTCGAAAATTAAATACTCATTCAAAGTTTTGTTTTGAAATCTGAGCTCACATATTATGAGCATAAGGATAACCAGTTATGTTTGCAAAACTCTGATTAAGTGATCCCTAGCCTTACTCAGGTTCAGACTCCATGACCAGGCTGGGTTGCATTTTTATCTGGGCCTATATCTTCTCACGCTTTTATACAATATGTTTAACAACCATTAAGAGGTGGTCTTTGTTTAGTTCGGCTAACTTGTGTATCTACACATATATACAACATGTTGCCCTCTTCTCCGTTGTGACTGTCCTTCACGTTAACTGCCACTGGATTTAATTTGAAAAATAAACAACTCCTCTTTACTTTGTCTCCTTTTCTTTCTCTCTCCTTCTTTCTCTTTCTCTCCCCCTTTCTTATAAAGCACTGAGCTGTATATGGAACAAGCACCTGTCCTAAAGGAATATTTTACCCAGGAAATATATTTTAGTATTTTCTTCATTAGTCCATTGATAATGTGACTCCCTGAAATGTGTGCATGTCAGCAATCTGGTTTTTGAAGAAAAGAAAAATGTCACATGATAATGTGATTTAATGATGCAGTGTGAGACCGGATGATTGGTTCTGAAATTGCTTGAAAACCTGACTGCTGACATGCACATGTTTTGGGGGCATTATTAATGGACTAGCAAAATACTAAAAGACAGTTTCAGGGTAAAATATCCCTTTAAATGTGGTCTCTTTCTCAGCCAGGGGTAGAAGGTCAGGAGAGTATCTCTACAGCTGCATCACAAATGGAACCCTATTCCTTGCATATTGCACTATATTTAGTTTTCACCCAATCAGAGGCCACTCCTCAGGCGCTGGTCAGTAGCAGTCACCCTGGATGACATGGCCAGTGTCATGAAATCATGACAATAGAAGATGTCTCCCAAATATAGATAAAAACAGATAGAAAGTAAGGAAAAAGACGATTTCGAAATGCATATACAGGATATTTCTCATGCCATTTAAGTTACGTTAATTGGCACAGGCATGAAAAGAGATTAGAGAAATTGAGTCAGAGAGAGAGAGAGAGAATGAGGAGAGAGAATATTTGAGAGGATGATAGAAAGAGAGCGAAAGGAAAAACAAATCTGACATTGAGGCCATTAGGGAAAAGTGACTCCGGCCACCTGATTGTCACACAGTCGCATTGTTAATGAACTAGAAGCAGGACTGTATTTATCTTCCATCCATATGTGTATAAATCAGGTGCTCGGCCCGTTTTTCTTTCACAAATCGTCTTTATTCTTTGTTTGGATCCACATTAGCGGACGTCCTAACTCCGGCATTCCTTCTCTGAGAGGGATAATAGGCCTCCCGTTCCCGGTGACTTGTGAAGGTAAAGAGTGTGATTGGGTCAGAATCTGGTTGTGTTATTGCCGGCGGTGCATTAGAGGAAGCTCTGGATTAACCTCAGTGTAAACACTGCGGCGAGGTGGCGGTTCGAGCTAAATGTTATCCTGACTTTGAACCTTTTAGAGAGTGATTATATCTCTGAGCTCTGTCGGGAGAGAGAGCGTCAGTGTCCGCTAAGTACCGTTCATTTGTCTCCCTGGTTGTTATCGCACAGCGTCGCGCGTTACCAAGAATAAACACGGCTAAGATCGCAGTTGTTGTTTTAGCAAAGTGATGATGAGTCGTCAAACAAATGTAGTTTTTCACGTCGTTGGCTTTTAGGGTTAGGGCTTGACAAGTGGGGGAATGTGAAAATATATTTTTAATTGAAGAGTGTAGAAGCACTTTGGATCAAACTGTGATAAAAAGTCTAATTTTTTCTAGTTTTTTAACACATTCTTCAATTTTCCACTCAGTTTAGGATCCTTCGAAAACCAAAAGCACTGTCCTCTTTTAAAATATACAGACCTATACGACGCTCACAAAATCTCCTGCAGATTAGGTAACCATACAGTATATGGTTGACATAACTGAAATTACCTGTAATTAAATTATTTGTTTAACTGTAGTCCTCAGAGCAACAGTGAACACGTTGCTGACATGGCTGACAATGTTCTCATAAACCTTTTTTCTCAGTGACATTTCAGGTTCTGTTGGTTCTGAGGTAAATAATGAAAACTAACGTAACACCCTCATAAACCACTGCTACTTGGATGCAAGGCCATAACCAAGCATCTGTATACAGGTTATTCATTAAGACGGCAAAGGTAAAAACAAACATTTTGTGAACACGGACCCTGAAATAATTTTCAGCTACAAAAACAGGCTGGCAACGTTGCAGTCACACATTAATAACTGTCTGCTTGTCGTGTTCTTCTCGGCCACGTCGTTTGGGGAAGGCTAATTAATCACCTGGCTGGTTATTGTGTCTGACTGCCAGATAGCTGCCAAGCTCTTGAGTTCCAGTCCCAGTGTATTCAACCCCAGGGTCTGTCTTCCCGTCCCGACACATGTTCTGGTCACGCACATTAGGATGTACCAGTCGCCTTAGGGAGGACTAACAAAGACACAGTCACTTCCAGAGGCGATACCCGCCACCTCCCCGAGCCCCCCCCCCCCACACACACAGCTTTGACAGAAAAGAAACAGAGAGAAGAAGGGAGGAAGGAAGAAAGGCAAAAAGGGCGCAAGAGCTGATAAAGACCCAGTGGCTTCTGGGAAGCAACACCAATACGACACATGGTTCATTGTCTGGCCTCGGGCTGCATTTTATTGATGAGTTGATCGCATTCCCCCTTGCTCTCGGACAAACGCGATCTAAATCCAAATGTTGGGCCAACTTAGACCAGGACCTACAGTGATGCTCGAGATGTACAGTGCTTATTTTTGTGTGAACATGGGGATACTTAGTTGATTCTGCAGGGCACCCATTTCCGGCATTTCTTAGTTGTCACAGCACTGTCAAAGTTGCTTGGTTGTAGTAGTGCATTGTTGAAGTTTTTCTGCTACTGGTCACCGACCCCCCCCAAAATCGTGCTTTCATCTTTGACATCTTTGCGCTTTGCCAGTCCCGATCCTAACCCCTTTTCACCATGCACAGTTTCACCCCGATGACAAAAATTTATTGAGAACATGTCAATATATTAAACTGCCTTGCAATTAAATCCGGTAGCCAAAGGAGTAATGGGGTTGCATTGGGATTTAGCAAAATAAAATGAATGATAAAAACATTATATTAACTGCTTTGCAACAGAGCCTGATATAGCCACCCTCATAACTACATTCAACAGGTTTTCTAATAATTTTGGGTAACAAAACAATAATGATTTCATTTTTTAAAATTATTTATATGAAACATTTCTTGTAGGTCATTTTCTTACATTTATTGTATTCTATATATTGTAATATTTATTAATATTATTGTTAGAAACATGAGGGCCTCTGGCCGGCTCCAGGGATGTGTTTAAATAAGGTTTATGTGCAGCCACTCCAAAGGTTTGTGGACGTTCTTGCCTTGTTTTGTCCCCAGTGAAGACCCCCCTCTAATGCATGTAAGACCTGGTAGGTGAGGACCTCCATGTTCCTCATATGTACCCCAGGCTCCCTGTCCCACTTACCTGCCTTCAGGGAGGCACATCAGTGCCGGGGTGAGAAGGTCTCTACATCCCCCGTAACCCCCAGGATCCTCCATGCCCTTTAAGACCAAGGCCTTGGCAACTGGGGGTAATTGTTTGGAAGTGTGCGGTAGAGTTTTAATGCCAGGAGAAACCAGGAGGGACCTGGCCTGGAATTGTGCTACACACACACACACACACACACACAGAAAGCAAGGTCAGAACTGGGTTTGTTGTACACAAACAAACACACACAGAAAGCTGGGTGAAAACTGGGTTTGTGGTTTATCCTGGGCCAAAGTGAAACAGCCCCAGTACTGGGAAGCAACAGTACATGGTGACTGGACGTGTTTCTCTGTCCGTTTTCAACACGCATTGTCCTCCGTCCCCCACGGCTCCTCCCAGGACGTTGGCCTCCGTCCCCCACGGCTCCTCCCAGGACGTTGTCCTCC
>JACXGI010008997.1:0-20593 GCA_016801175.1 Esox masquinongy
ACATGTTTTGGACAAGGTAAATTGCACTCAGGTTACGGTGGTGTGAATATTGTGTGAAAACTCTCCATCTCCAAACTCTCTGATGCACTTTTCATTAAATCGTCAATAATTAAAAGGTTGTTTTTCTGAATCGGTAGCAGATTGTCATCACACAGCAATGTTGGTAGACCTTCTATAAAAGTAATCTCCCTCACCTTCAACATTTCGTCATACAGCGGTTGCCAACATGAATAAACCCAGACGATATTCTGAATTTCTTTGGAGAAAACAACATCAGCATTATCCAACAACATCTTCACAAAATATGTTTTACCCGAGTTACTGGGGCCACTAATGACACAGCTGAATGGGTGTTGAAGTCACGGGTCAAAACCGTTGTCCATCCTAGAATGTGATTTAGTACCCGTAAGGCCTTGTGCTGTAATCAGGGAGCAGTACTCGCTTGTTTTACACAACTCTGAAACGCTTAAATACTACTCGGTTTTTCAATGTGAATGTTCTTTTATCTCTCGCAATTGTGTCTGCATTAGCAAGGACGTGATCATCATCACCACCCTCGCCTCGTACAAAGTTATCAACCAGTCGTGTTAGCGTCTCCAAATTAACAATTGTTGTGTTGTAGCTGTTGAGTGTAATGCCTTTTGCTTTGAGACAGGTCAGACCTTTAACGGTTTCGTAACCGTATGTCTTCGGCCCACCACTAACAAATTGTGCGATGCTGTCACCATCTGGTAACTCACGGTCAAGTCACCCAAGGGGCACCCAATCCCCGTGGCGTGTGACAAAGATCACTGAATCAGTGTCTCTGTAGAGCACACGTCTATCCAACTTTTCCAAGAGTGAATACAACTCGAGTCTAGCATAAGCTGTTGTGAAAGCAGCATTAAAAATATTGCCATTACGTGGTTTGATTGGTGTCTGTTTTGTGTAACGCCATCGCAACTGTGTCTGAGATGAAAGAGAAATGACCAACTTCTATTTCACTGGAAAAAAGGTAGTGGCTAAACTCCTCTGGATCTGTAATTAACATTGTGTTCATAAGGTTAGACCGCTCACCCATCTTACCCCAAAGACTATTTATTGCCAATTTAGCCAAAGATCGCCTAGCACTGTTTACAACAATGTTTTCCTTGTCAAGCTGCACACCCTCCTTTTCATGATAGTCACGGATATACTGGTCTTTAGCATCATCGTCAACCACTGATGGTGGGAACCCACTGGCTTCCTGCTTGTGCTTCAGGAATGTTCTCATGTAATCTGCAAAAAGATTATCTGATGTCCTGGTGAAATCCCAGACTTCTAATATTTTCACAATGCGATAACCTTTCTCAACAGCCTTAACCTGCTCAATAGAAACCCAGGTACCAGTTAAAGCTCTTTCTGAATCAGTATGTGAAAAATCAGTTACCTGGTAACTGATTGTTTTCAGTTACCAGGTAACTGATTGTTAACTTTCAGACTCTGCACATAATCTACACAAGGGAAAGAACAGCTTACCACCGACCCTGTGCGGTAAAACGGGGTGATAAAGGCCTTTCGGCGGATACACCGTAGCCCTAACAATACCAAAGTAGGTGTCTAGCGTTTTGAAATTTCGAAAGATTATGTTTGGATACCCAATCCGATAAGTCTTTGTCTTGTTGCAGAATGGGTAAAAACTACAAACGTCATTATACTGTATCGTCTCCCCTTCTTGAGCCGTAAACTTCAAATTGCGTTGGTATGACCGCCAAAAAGAGCATCCCGAGGGTCAAGGCGATCTGGTCTTCAAGAAAGCTTTGACATCTGCGAATGTGTTTTTAAGCTGATTCCACTCACACTCCCACATGTATTGAACATGTACGTTGTGTTGTTCTTTTAAAGCCTCAAGCTTTGTCAGCCGTTGTTGGTGCATCAACCCATACTGAATCTTTGTCCCTGGTTGGTGCTTGTTGAACAATGACACTTTGGGTGACCGTGCCAGAAACACCCTAGAAATTCGTCGACTGTGCACACACCATCGCGTTCAACGTATCCATCAACATAGTAGACACCGATTTTCATTTCCCCCCGGTTCAGGGCATGCTGTATTGATATATTCTCATCAGAGGCCACATATTCAAGCCATTGGATTGAGCTGTTTGAGAATGTCTTCTGACAACAATTGTAGTTGTCTGAGGGGACCAATGCAATTGTGTCCTTGGTGAGGAATCTGTTGCAAAAGTCTTTCATGCTAGCCGAAGCAATCGTAATTTACTGGAATGGGTCAACACCATCACACTCCAGGAACTCGAGTCTGTAGCGCATACAACCCTCTCTCAAGATGACCACATCATTCATGTAGTAAGCCTTAATTTCATCCTGCATGACAAAGGTGTCTGCGGAAATAGTTTTGTACCATTGCAAAAACTCATCTTTTTCCTTAGCCATCATGGTATTCACACCTTAGTATTGTGGTTCCGGATGGGGGCCCACATAGTTCTCATTCTCCTTGATGTTAAACTTGTAAGGAAAGTAGCATTTTTTCTAATCCTTAAAACCTATAGCCCGTGGCAAGGCCATCAGCTTCATCGGTAGGAAGCAATGACAATCAATGTATCTCTGATTGAATGTGCTGTCTTAAAATCATGAGCTTGCTACCGTTAGCAATAAGTGTCGTGCCAATACCATTGTTAGCAAGGTGTTCCATCAAGATGTAACCATCAAAACCTTTAGAGTTGTGTGCTATAAATGTGTAGTCAGTATATTTCGGTTGCCTAAACTTTTGGAAAAAAGCAGCGACACAACCATCTCCGGCCGAACACCACGTCTTGTTATCAAAGCTTATTGCGCACACAAAATTTGCAGTGTGTATACCGTTCACAGGATTGGCAATTGTCTCAAAATCATAAAATATGTAGTGCTCAATGGGTTCCTCGGGTTTAGAGGGTTTTATGAAACACTGATGATTCATTTCAACAGTCAGATCCACGTTACAGTTGGGACACGTTAGCCGTGTACTTGTGCGCTTTATAGTTGGTAATACTGACGTTGTAATGACAGCCGCAATCGACACAGTATTTCTTCTGATCACACCTGCTAACCCAACGACCCACATCTTTGTGGAGCTTCAAGCCTTTATGCTGTCTATAACAAAAGTCAGAATAACATATCGGCTTACAGTCCAGACACTGCTTTGTGTTCTGGGGTTGGGTATGACAATCTTGATGAAGACAGACACTACAGCTATGTTTACAGCCATGATCACCACAGGTGTTAAAACCTGTATAATACCACTCACAAACATATGACACACCCAGAAAACCCTTCAGATCAGAGATGGAGTCAAGACCACAACCCTGGAGACCCAAACCAAAACCAAGACCCAAACCTTGGAAACCAAGGCCAAGACCCAGCAGGTCAAGACCATTACAAGACCAAGACCACTTTGAACAGAAAAAAACAAGACCAAGACCGAGACCTTAGACTGTCCAATGTTTCCCAAACATAAAAAAATGAGAAAATAATATAAGGAAATGAATGATTTTTTTTGTAGGCCACAGTATAGCATTGTTTTATAGAAGTAAACATATGTTACTAGATGAAATTACTTTACTGATTATAACAGATATTATTAGGTAGAAGTTAGTTTACAAAGACTGAAATAAGAAAAAAAAAGCTATGTGATTGACACATCCATATGTGTTATAGCTTATTTTCACACTGCTGTGCTTAGCTAGCTAGCGAACACGTTAGCTAACTGGCTAGGTAGTTAAATGGAGGGCTAACATTAACTTTGCTCAGTCAGGTTTGTTCTGGATACCCATAGTATTGACATCAATGGCTGTGGGTACTTGTCAAAACTGGAAACGGCATTTTCATGTACTGTAAAGTTTCTGGCCACAATGAAAAGTTTTGTGTCCATCACATCACAATGTTAACATTGGCCAGATTAGCTAGTGTAGCTACCAAGCCTAGCTAACCAATACTTTAGCTTGGTAATATATATCAATATAATATTATAGCAGTCTGTACTGTAATGAGTTATGCCAGAAGTATTCCTGAACAAATCATGACCACTTAAGATAATGAGGTGCATATTAGCTAGCTAGCTATGATTTACCTGCAGACATCAAGGGTTGCAGGCGGCTGCAGACCTGTTTGGTGCCAGTTCACATGCAGTTCAACAATGCATGATAGAAAACGTGCAAATACAGTACTACAGGTGCGCAAAGGGACAAGCTAGCCTATTTAAAAAATCGGTCTCGTCATACAGAGGTGACCAAGACCAAGACTGCAACAATGGAGACCGAGACACAGACCAAGACCCAAACCCTGGAGACCAAGACCAAGACCACATCTATGTGGTCTTGAGTGATCCCGAGACCGCAAGACTGAGGCTCCATCTCTGCTTCTGATTCATGATACCATAGAAATTAAGTACATAATGATGGTTCTAGGGTGGGTGTCCTCGCTGTTTTGAAACTTGGTAAAGTGACCATCCAGTGTTTGATGAAAGACAACAATTTTACACCCGGTCATTTCTTCAAACTGAACAATATCTGTGAATGTCATACAATCATCTAACGCTAACCCAGCTCCCGTATGTAGCTCACAACCACTAACCTCAGCCACAACATATGTGTACTGTGGATTCAACATACCCATCAAACAAACGGAAAAACATGTAGAATCATTATTCACAGCCACATATAAATGCCTTCTTTTTTTATTGATAATCTGAACTATCAATAGTGTTAGAGCTTTACGCCATGGGGCACCACACTCGCAGTTGTTGACAATGTGTACCACCATCTCTAGTGATTCATCAATCATAACTGCGGCATTACTCTGCATAACACTTTCAAGTAAATTACCAAACGTGTGTTCATTATATTCATCTGCTCTCATGGTCACATATGTGGGGGATATCATTCATCAATCGACTCAATCTGCAGACGATCACCAGGCCTGTGTACAAAGCCTGAAGTTCTCACAATCAAAGTATCCAAGCCTGCCATAATGTGTGCATAAAATGTGGCAAAATCACCAACCTCAACAGTATTTTGGAAATTTATCAACTGTCGTAATTCAACATTGTCAAACTCATTACGTTGTATAACTCTAACATCGCCATCGTTGCAATGAGTTTGCATCAGAGAGTTCAGAGGAGAGTCAACTAGATCATGTGAAAAATGGGGCCTACTAAGCTCGGTTAACAAACCTTACAAATGTGGATTAATGTGTGTATCGCTGTGTAACAAAGTAATGGCCGGTTCTTTTGTATTTTGGGGTGTGGTCTGTTGATTATGTGTAGATGTTGTTGGTTGTTCCTTGTCTGGTCTGATGTTATCACTATCTTTCGCCATATCTTTAGCTTAACGAGTAAATAATGATTACACTTACAGGCTAAAATATTATTCTAACTCAAACATACATTTACATACATCACAGTTTTGATGAGTTTACTGTAGATAATACATATCTTCAGCTTTCAAGCATTGTGTAATGGGGTAACTGTGACCAAAAAAACCCTGACGCTGTGCAGCCACAAGGTGGGGGGTCCATAACTGAAGCCATTATGGTGATGTAGTCTGCGTCATCAGCGGGTCCTCACATTGTTGGTTGATACAGAGTACAAAGATTCAGCTGTATGCATATTGTGTTAATGTTAATAACATTTTAGTACAATGCTAAAAATGTCTGTAAATAATTATACTTACACAAAAAGTATCCGTTCAGGATGTGTAAGATCACAACCGTGCAGTCCAATCAGCACCGCTGATGGTTACTTGGTCTGAAATAAAAACAATCTGGGGTAACAAGTGTATGCAGGCATTTAAAGCTGATTAACAATAATGTTAAAAGACTGCTTACCAAGGTTTGAAGGCCCAAAAATGCATTTTCCAAACACGGCTGGGTTTAATTCCACTCAACCTAAACCAGAGATATAAAATAGACAATATGAAAGACAGATAAAAGCGCATGGATTGCTCAATCGTAAAATTGATTTACACATTCTTAAAAAGTTCAAATGTGTCGTTTGTTAGCGTTTGTAATTGCAACACAATTCAAATCAATTATTTCAAATAAAATAACTTGTACTTACTATGTAAACGGCATACTCTGCGCTGGAAACAACAGCTGTCTTCTGTGGAAGCCGCAGATTTAATATTGTCTTTACATCACAGCCGGGGCGCCTCCAGCAGGTCACGCCTCTTAACTTTGTCATTGGTTATACGTCATCTTTCTTCATGTTAGATCTATACCAGTTACAATGATTAAAATTGTGGATAAATCTTAAATAGTTAGTTTAGATATTTTTTGACGTTTGACAACCAAATATATTGATACTTCCTGTCCGGTAGAAATACCGTTCTCGTTAGTTATCGTGGCTCAGCCGTGACATCACGTCATTTATTTTTATGTATTAACGACAAACTCATCCGCTTACATATAAACGCTGGCCATTGTCACCATATCGCCATTAATCTCTTCAAACAACATTTAACAAACATAAGACCATATACAAAATCAAAAATCAATATATCAAAAATCGGATTTCACAAGTTGCTTCAAGTCATTACGAAAACGCAGCACATCTTACACGGAAGTCCCAGCATCCGCCCACACTAACACAACAGACACAAACACGCACAGACAGGTATTCTCAAACTCGCAAATACTACAGGTTGTAACTATCGTTGCCTGTTAAACATTTCTACCAATGTGAAGTAAACAATCTCGCGTTAATACCCGTTGTACAATTTTATAAGAAGCCTTTTTGTTTACCTGAAATAACATATCTTGACGGTCAACAAATCACCGTTGTTCATGCAAATTTACTCTACCTTCCGGGTAACTTTGTAACGTTTTGCCATATAATGCATAAACAACGGCATAAATAACATAAAGGTTAATGCTGACTTAAAACACCCATTTTTATTTAAAAAATCATCATTGCTCATACATACACATGTACCAAAATCATTGTTTTTATTTTTAAACAATATTTTAAACCCAACCACAATACAATCAACCTAGTCGTAATGTGTTGTCGACCCAGGCGTTGCTTGTTTCTTCTAAATAATAGCTCATTGCTCATGTGATGTTGGTTTACTGTTGTGCTTTGGTGGACTACAAACCTTGTGTGAAACAGGGTATGTTTTTCAACCTGCATATACTAAAGTTTGTGCTTTTGGTTATTTAGGGACCATTACTATGGGCAGATCTATGGAGCCAAATTGAGCTCAAATGTATTGACTGTAAGAAAAGAAAAACGTAACTGAAATATTTCATAGTATGAAAAAACTAAATTCAATCGTATGAAAAAAATAGATTCAAGGGTGGAAAAAGTGTATGCTAAAATCAATAAATGGATTTTCGCATCCGATCTTAAAATGTCTTCGTTCAAACACGTTTTTTCCACTTTCGCTTCTTACGATTACAATTTCTTCCCACCTTCGTTCGAGTCATCATGTTTAAAAATACACATTTAGCATAATTTATACAATTCTTAAACTTCTCTCCACAGATTGCATTGGGAAAGCAGTAAAATGGAAGGCTATGATTTTCACCTTATAATGGTGTGATTCATGGCTAATCGGGTGCGAGAATTCAATGCCCAGATAAAGCCCCGCCTCCACGCCAATAGAGGCTCAAAACTTGGTTTTGAGAACATGATTCGAACGAAGGTCGGAAGAAATTGTAATCGTAAAAAGCGAACGTGGAAAAAACATGTTTGAACGAAGAAATTTTAAGCTCGGATGTGAAAATCCATTTAATGATTTAGCATACACTTTTTCCACGCTTTAATCTATTTTTTTCATACGATTGAATTTAGTTTTTTCATACTATGACATATTTCAGTTACGTTTTTCTTTTCTTACAGTCAATACATTTGAGCTCAATTTAGCTCCATACAGATCTGATCTTAAGGCCCATCTCTTGATAAAATAAAAAATGGGCTGAAACTCTCTAAAATCGTAAGTCCTGACCTCTTCTTTATATCTTACACAAAAAAATTAAGTTTCCCACACGTAAATCTGCGCTTGTGGAAAAACACCATGCTACACGCACATTGTAAAACATGGAAGGTTAACACCCACCGGTTGGAGGACATCTGTTGTAGCACTTATCGGAACATAAAATGCCGGGGGTCATAGCATTGCTGAACCCTGGTGCCCTTTTGTTAAACACCAAACATCTTGCTGCTGATATAACACTTATTTATTGCCTGGGAATTTAACATTCCAGAACCCTAAGACCCATTTGTTAAACATCAAACATATCACACCTGTTATAACACTTGTCCGGGGTGTTTATCAATCGTTGTAAAACATCAAACGTGGACACATCAATGCAATCATAAATTACAAAGTCACCGAACATGCATACGGAAGCCCTGGAAGCCCTGCCCACCAGGGTCATAAATCACCAAAGTGACAGAATATACCCTACATCAACTACTTACCCAGGCTTGAACTCCGTGCAAACCCGAGGCCATTACTGGCGCACCATCATAACATGGCGCAACAACTTTGACAGCGCATCTGACCTCATCAAAAAAAGACAGAATGTAAGCAGCAACAGCCTCTGCCCTCTTATTCTCTGTGACATCATGGAATTTGAAAAATCTCTCCTTCACACCACTGCTAGTGATGTAGCATAGCACAATGGACATTTGCGCTGCATTACCTAAATCCGCTGTCTCATCCACCATGACAGATACAGAGTCTCAATGAGCTAACCCTCTTTCATGGCATCCCGCAAGACATCCGCAGTAGCGTTGATGAGGACATTCTGTATCTTGCTTGATGTCCCAGGAAACACTTTTTATGTTGCCAGATGGCATCTTAACTCACTGTCATATTCAGCCAAGTAGTCCAGCAACTCCCGGTAATTCCCTTTGTTAGCAGCCTCGCTGCTCTCAACATGGCCTCTAAGCGACACATCTTGCTTCCCTAGAAACACAAAAGTATGAATGAGATGTTTCAGAATTTCTCTGTTTTGTCTCATTTTCTTGTTGTGTGCCATAGTCTCTCTTCTCTGTTGTTCAATTTTTGAATCGCCAAATGTTTTCAGGTTCACAGTGGCATGCAGATATCCATGGGTGGACTGATGTTTCACAGCTGCATTGTTAAACAGTTAAAGGTTGCAGAAACCAGTGCTGGACCAGGGCCCTTTATCCGAGTTGAAAAGCATTACAACTTATTGGTTTTCGGATTGCCTGTTAACCATGAGTAGCAATCATAGGCATTTTCAAGCAAGTAGTTATGATAGCTCTTGCTAGCTTGCACTAATCCTGCCAAAACTGGTGGTAGTCATCCTTTTTCAATAAGTTCAAGCCTCTGTTGAAAAGACCTTCTAGAAAATGGTGATGCTAATACATAAGCCACACTGTCCTCTTCACGCATTGTCGCCATTTCACTAAGATTTAAAATAAATCTACTTCAACTTTTCTATCCAACTCGTTTTTAGTTTAGCTTGCTTCTCTACAATCGCTCTACGCCATCAACTCAGCCTTTCCACTGTTTTGGGGGTAGCCAATGAACTGTCACCATCTGATCTGTCACAAGTAGTGGTATTTGCAAATGCCTGGAATGTGATGAAATATTGACAGAAAGTCCCACCTCCAGCTTTTGTCAAAATATGATTGGCTAATTCAACTGACACATCAAATATCTCCCCCATTCAGCTGAACGTGGAAGGTATTCGCTACAGTTACTGAAGGCCCTGCGTGTAAATCAATCGTCACAGAGAGTCGCTGTTGAGACTGTTCTGCCCAACGACCATGACAAGAAAACTTGTGATTGATTTACTTTTCCAGATTTTCTCAAGTCCACCTTATGGTCAGACTTGACAAAATTCAAGAAAACATAGCTTATAACTATTGTTTTGAGTTATAACTCAAAATATTTGTATTAATTTTTTAAGTAATAAATGATCATTCAAGAATTATATGAATTATAATAAATTTTTCTTAGGCCTTCACTGAATACCTTGAAGGCCCAGAGGATTCCCCTCTGAAAGGATGTTTCCTGTTACTTGCTCTGCGCCTCGTGTCCTGCCTGCCTACAACCGTGACAGTCAGGGTTCTTTTGCCCATCTTAATCTTTCCTTTTTATTGACCAGTCTGAGATATGAGATGAGTCTTCTTTGCAACTCTACCTTGAAGGCCAGCATCCCGGAGTTGCCTCTTCACTGTTATCGTTGAGACTGGTGTTTTGCAGGTACCATTTAATGAAGCTGTGAGTTAAGGACCCGTGAGGTATCTGTTTCTCAAACTAGTGTATTTGTCCTCTTGCTCAGTTGTGGGCCTTCGACTCCTTTTCCAATTCTATTGAGCTGTTCAGTGAAGGGAGTAGTGCACAGCTTTTTACGAGACCTTCAGTTCCTTGGTAGTTTCTCACATGGAATAGCCTTCATTTCTCAGAACAAGAATAGACTGACAAGTTTCAGAAGATCGTTATTTGTTTCTGGCCATTTTTAGCCTGTAATCAAACCCACAATTGTTGATGCTGAAGTACTGAACTAGTCTAAAGAAGTTGTATTGCTTCTTTAATCAGCACAACAGTTTTCAGCTGTGCTAACGTAATTGCAAAAGGGTTTTCTAATAATTAATTAGCCTTTTAAAATAATAAATGTGGATAAGCAAACACAACGTGCCATTGGAACACAGGACTGATGATTGCTGATAATGGGCCTCTGTACTCCAATGTAGATATTCCATTAAAAATCAGCCATTTCCAGCTACAATAGTCATTAACAATGCCTACACTGTATTTCTGATCAATTTGCTTCTTATTCGAAAAAAAGGAAATTTCTAAATGACCCCAAACTTTTCAACTGTAGTGTATATGGTACTAATACTAATGAACCACACTTAATATATTTATAGTTAATTATTAAGCACACTTATAACACATAAATATATTATTATCGAGAGTATCCAATTTTAAGAACATCAATGGACCATGAAGGCAAACATTATACAAACTATCCCCCTTACTGTATCCGCTAATTGAAAAAACAAACATCATGGACACCTTTGAATGAATGGATATTAGAAGATAATGGTTTACGGCACCCCGCATCAAGAGTGATTAATTGCTTTTTGCCTTTGATCTTTGACACCTGTGACCGCAATGAAAGGTCAAAAGGGTTAAGAAAAATGTTTTTTTAATAGATGGTAATTTATGACCGGATGGATGTTCATGCCCGGTGAAGTAAGGAGGTATTTGACTTGTATATGAATTAAGAAAATGCTTCTGTTGCGCATCATATATTTCTGGAATGTATTCTATCCGATCCACCATTCTGCGACGTATTTCATAAGTCAGGGCTGTCACCGGTGTATCACTAAGCACAAACAGCATAAATAGATTCTTATACAGATCTTGGACTAAAAAAAACAAATTAAACTCAAGACCAGGAGGAAGCCTACCTCTTATTTATTTGGGACTCTGAAAAACAGCTCCTCTCTCTAAGGTAGCATCTCAAGAAACCCAACACCTCTGCCCACCCTCTCCTCCCAGAGAATGAAGCCCCGGTACCACATGCTCAACCCCCCGCCCATGCTCTGCTCCACTCCATCTTTCATCTCAAGACTTACTTAGAAGACCTATTAAACATAGCCATATAACACTTTTATTAATCATAAACAACACCCCCCCGAATGAACCCCCCCTGAAAAACAACTGTCCAAATATTAACAGTACCTCACTGAACATCCGGTCATAAATTACCATCCATTAAAAAAAAAAAAATCATAACTCTTATGACCTTTCACCGTAGTCACAGGTGCTAAAGTTCAAAGGCAAAAATCAATGAATCACTCTTGATGCGGGGCACCGTATACCATTACCTTCTGATATTTATAGGTTAAAAAATCCAGATCTGGTGAGATATACATGGAGGAGGCTTAATCAAGTTAGTCATCTTGATTACATTCTTTTGTCATTCTCATTAGGGCCAAAAGTGAAAACATCCTGAAAATAGATAAAATGCGCTCAGATGATCATTTTAGTGGCATCCGCATAACACTTTAAGGTAGGTACTGCAGATCCCCATATTGTATGGGACTCTTAACTGTACTTTCCGAGCTCATTCAGTCATTTTAAATATCAAAAATACAATACTGGAGATATTTGGATGTATATAAAAATCTGTTTGGTTAATATACTATTATTTGGTTTGTTTGGATATTATATTTTTTTAATTATTAGATTTGAAGTTGACAGATCTTTTTTGTTATTAATTATTGTTTGTTTAATTTCTACTTTTATTGGACAGTCTTGGAAAGGAGATGTAGTTTTCTGTCCTGAAAAATATCAAATACATAAAATATATAAATACTCATCTAGTATTGCACTACAAATAATACTTAACACAGAAAAATGGCGTTAATACATAACACAGCACTGACGTTTACAAGTCATGTCAGATAGGAACATATATTTTACACTCCAATACCATGGCATTGGCTATGGTCTATCTCCTTCATTTCCAGCACAGACACCTGTATGTTGTTTTTGCCGTCACCTGTTTTTCTGAGCACTATCCCTATTTAAGGTCCTTTTTCAATCAATCAATCAAATTTATTTATACAGCCCTTTTTACATCAGCAGTTGTCACAAAGTGCTTTTACAAAACACCCAGCCTGTAAACCCCAAGGAGCTCCTGTGTTCTGTCAGTCATTGTTTAGTTCCATCGTTTTGTAATGTTTTTCTGTTTTTGTGTGTTAATTTCAATTTTGTTATATTTTAGTTATTTATTAAAATTCCACTGTTCTCCCTGTGCCGGTGTCCTGCCTTTCTGTAACAACGTTACAATATATGGGTAAAAGAACTTAATCTTTTGAAAGCAGAGGGCTGGATGTAGGTTGGGGTTATTTACATTTTGGGGATAAATAACAATGTAAAATAGGACAGAAAATAAAAGGGGAGGGAAGGAAGAGAAATTGAGACGAATACAAATAAATAAAAGGAGAAATTATAAAGCTAACCGACTGATTGATTTGTGTCACTTTGCCTTCAGCACCAACTAACACACCTAATGAAACAAAAAGCATTCTGAGAATTACCCATCCCAATGTCACCATATCACCTGAAAAACAGAAACCATGTCCCTGTTACTGTCCCTGAAACTCTAGCAGTGTTCCAAGTAATGCAGCCATGTTTAACCAACCTGCTAGTGGTAGTTAAGGAAAGCACACAGGTACACCAACAGTCATTAAAGTATAATCTGTGTTCAGAGTTGGATCACAGATACAGTTGCCAAGCAGAGGTTATGTAGGTAATGTGATTAATCTACATAGAACAGTTTTCTTAATCCTGGTCCTGAATACTAGAAGAGAGAAAGAAAGAGGATTGTAAATGGACAAGAAAAAGGTAAAAAGGGGAAGGAAATCACAGTGCAGTTAACACACAACTACCACTATCTGCTGCACAAAACTACCTCTAACAGGTCCTGATCATAATCGTAAAGAGTATCCTTTTTTCTCTTCTTTTTTCTTATGCATAAATCCTGTAAATTGAGTAGGAGGAGATATGCACACTAAATAATTTGTAATGCAAATAACGCAGTTAAAAGTAGTGCGCAGTGTAGGGAATAAAGTGCTGTTGTGGTCATAGGCAGTCAATATACAGCTCTGGAAAAAATTAAGAGACCACTCCTAATTTTTCTCAGCATCTCTACATGTATGGCAGGCATTCCATTCCAGTGTCTGTTAAATTCCAAGACAGGCACACCTCATTTTACTTAATGAGGTACTGGTTAGGTGATTACTTGAACCAAATCTAATTTAATGAGGAAAAGTATAAAAAACACTGCTGTGGTCATCAGTATCCTCTTGCAATAGGATCAGCTGGATGTCAAAAACAGTGCAAGTAGTACCTCAAAGGTAATTTGAATAAAAAATAACTATTCGGCATGACAAAAGAGTTGAAAAGAAGCTTTGAGTGAGGAAAAGAAGGGTTAAAAGACTGTTCGAAACAGACTCCTAGGGGCAGGGCTGAAGTCATGCAAAGCTAGAAAAAAGCCCTTCATCAATGAGAAGCAAAGAAGAGCCAGGCTGAAGTTTGAAAAAGACCATAAGGATTGGACTATAGAGGAATGGAGTACGGTCATCTTCTCTCACAAGTCAAATTTTCAGCTTTGCCCAACACCTGGTCATCTAATGGTTAGACAGAGACGTGGAGAGGCCTACAAGCCACAGTGTCTCGCACCCACTGTGAAATTTGGTGGATGATCAGTGATGATCTGGGGATCCTTCAGCAAGGCTGGAATCAGGCAGATTTGTCTTTGTAAAGGATGCATGATTCAAGCCAAGTACAAGGTTATCCTGGAAGAACACCTGCTTCCTTCTGATCTGACAATGTTCCCCTCTGAGAATTGGTTTTTCCAGCAGGACCATGCTCCGTGCCACACAGCCAGGTCAATCAAGGTGTGGATGGAGGACCACCACATCAAGACCCTGTCATGGCCAGCCCAATCTCCAGACCTGAACCCCATTGAAAACCTCTGGAATTTGATCAAGAGGAAGATGGATGGTCACAAGCCATCAAACAAAACCGAGCTACTTGAATTTTTGTGCCAAGTGTGGCATAAAGTCACCCAACAGCAATGTGACAGACTGGCAGAGAGCATGCCAAGACGCATGGAAGCTGTGATTAAAAATCAGGGTTATTCCACCAATTATTGATTTCTGAACTCTTCCTATTAAAACATTAGTATTTTGTTATTGAAAAATGAATATGAATTTGTTTTCTTTGCATTACTTGAGGTCTGAAAACAATGCATATTTTTTTGGTTATTTAGACCAGTTGTTTTCTACAAATAAATACTCTAAATGACAATATTTTTATTTGGAATTTGGGAGTAATGTTGTCAATAGTTTATAGAATAAAACAAAAACGTTCATTTTACTCAAACACATACCTACAGTGAGGGAAAAAGGTATTTGATCCCCTGCTGATTTTGTACGTTTGCCCACTTACAACGAAATGATCAGTCTATAATTTTAATGGTAGGTTTATTTGAACAGTGAGAGACAGAATAACAACAAAAAAATCCAGAATAACGCTTGTCAAAAATGTTATAAATTGATTTGCATTTTAATGTGTGAAATAAGTATTTCATCCCCTCTCAATCAGAAAGATTTCTGGCTCCCAGGTGTCTTTTTTACAGGTAACAAACTGAGATTAGGAGCACACTCTTAAAGGGAGTGCTCCTAATCTCAGTTTGTTACCTGTATAAAAGACACCTGTCCACAGAAGCAATCAATCAATCAAATTCCAAACTCTCCGCCATAGCCAAGACCAAAGAGCTGTCCAAGGATGTCAGGGGCAAGATTGTACGCAAGGCTGGAATGGGCTACAAGACCATCGCCAAGCAGCTTGGTGAGAAGGGGACAACAGTTGGTGCGATTGTTCGCAAATGGAAGAAACACAAAAGAACAGTCAATCTCCCTCGGTCTGGGGCTCCATGCAAGATCTCATCTTGTGGAGTTGCAATGATCATTAGAACGGTGAGGAATCAGCCCAGAACTACACGGGAGGATCTTGTCAATTATCTTAAGGCAGCTGGGACCATAGTCACCAAGAAAACAATTGGTAACACACTATGCCGTGAAGGACTGAAATCCTGCATCGCCCGCAAGGTCCCCCTGCTCAAGAAAGCACATGTACAGGCCCGTCTGAAGTTTGCCAATGAACATCTGAATGATTCAGAGGGGAACTGGGTGAAAGTGTTGTGGTCAGATGAGACCAAAATCAAGCTCTTTGGCATCAACTCAACTCGCGGTGTTTGGAGGAGGAGGAATGCTGCCTATGACCCCAAGAACACCATCCCCACCATCAAACATGGAGGTGGAAACATTATGTTTTGGGGGTGTTTTTCTGCTAAGGGGACAGGACAACTTCACCGCAACAAAGGGACGATGGACAGGGCCAGGTACCAGTCAAATCTTGGGTGAGAACCTCCTTCCCTCAGCCAGGGCATTGCAAATGGGTCGTGGATGGGTAATCCAGCATGACAATGATCCAAAACACACGGCCAAGGCAACAAAGGACTGTCTCAAGAAGAAGCACATTAAGGTCCTGGAGTGGCCTAGCCAGTCTTCAGACCTTAATCCCATAGAAAATCTGTGGAGGGAGCTGAAGTTTCGAGTTGCCAAACGTCCGCCTCGTTACCTTAATGACTTGGAGAAGATCTGCAAAGAGGAGTGGGACCAAATCCCTCCTGAGATGTGTGCAAACCTGGTGGCCAACTACAAGAAACGTCTGACCTCTGTGATTGCCAACAAGGGTTTTGCCACCAAGTACTAAGTCATGTTTTGCAGAGGGGTCGAATACTTATTTCACTCAGTTCACTCATTAAAATGCAAATCAATTTTTTAACATTTTTGGCATGCGTTTTTCTGGATTTTTTTGTTATTATTCTGTCTCTCACTATTCAAATAAACCTACCATTAAAATTATAGACTGATCATTTCTTTGTCAGCGGGCAAACGTACAAAATCAGCAGGGGAACAAATATATTTTTCCCTCACTATGAATAGTAAAACCAGAGAAACTGATAATTTTGCAGTGGTCTCTTAATTTTTTCCAGAGCTGTATACAAATCACGAACAGAAGATGTAAAACCTCACTTTCTTTGTTTGATGCCAGGATTAGATGTTATGGGAACAGCAGGTTAGTTTGTATTCGTCAGACACCTGCAAAGTGTATGTCAGTGGAGATTGCTATTGTAATCTTTGAAAAGCAGTGACATCCTTATAGTGTAACTAAAGAGCTTATAGGCAAAGTAAAACTCTGAGGAAGGCAGGCCAGGTTTTTTACATTATAAACCCTGGTTTGATGTTGGACAGCTCATGGCAATGGTAATTAAACTATTTTTCACAAACACACGCACACACACACACACACACACACACACACAACAAGGTATCACATCTAGACGCATAGTCAGACTTGCCTACAGCATATTTATGGCTATATAAATCCCCCTTGAAGGATAATCAATAGCTGCTGGAAATATCTCACACACTGAACCTCTGTAGTAGATATGTATAATGACATGAGGGGAAATTGTGCTTGTTTGTGCATGTCACTTAGACAATTTATCTGTTGCCAATGGCACCCTGCTCGCAATAGAGTATACTACTTTTGACCAGAGCCCTATGAGACAAGTTTCTCTCTGATTAGGCAGATCCTCTTTGGTATGTCTGAATTAGGAGTAAGCTAGCAGAGGGAAAGCGGGTAATTAAGTGTTGTGGAGCTCTACTGGAGTTCCCTGTTGGAGCGCCATTGTGTCTGTGTATGTGGATGTGAGAGAGCTCTGTTAGAGTGGGTGTCCCAGTAACTGGGTAAAGCTCCCACTGGTAGGCCTATGAGAGGCCTGCCTGATACTCTACCTCAATACACTCAGTGCTTCAGCAAATTCCCTTCTCATCTCAACTGCATGGAGCTATTTCCCCCTGTGTGTGTCTGTATGTATAAGACAGAGATAGTGTGTTTTTGTGTGAGCATCTGGGTTTCTGAGAGTGCGTTTGCTCACCTATGAAGTGGTACAGAGCCCATCAAGGTGAATGGTCAGGGTGAACTATGCTCCCCCTCCTCACACACACACACCTTGCCTCCACCACCCCAAGAGTGTGGATGGGATCCCAGCCTTGAAAGTTGGTAACGTCCAAGCATGCATGACATTACATGCATACGTTCATAACTGCTTCCTCTACTTCTGCTGCTGTTTTAACAGAACAGTGCATTTCTGCATGTGTGTTTCTGTGTTTACAGTACAAATGTACTGTAAACAAATGTACTGATGCAAATCTCACTGTGCCGCATGGGTTACCTGCTTGAATTCGCATAGGAAATCACACATAACCAATATGTGATGTGAATGATCCTCCAGAATTTTCCATTAGGCCTGAACAGTGGGACTTTATAAAGGACCTTATACCTCTCTTATTGCCGTGTAGGCCTGCCTCATATATCCACATGAAAGCAGACCGCCGTGGGACAGGCTGTGTCCTAAATTGTAACCAACCCCAACATACAGTTATGCTCTACTTTTGACTATGACCCAGGGCCTTGAACAAAATGTATGCACTACATGGTGAATAGAATGCAATTTGGTACATGCGGGTATATTCACTGGTGTGACTCCGTGAGAGGATAATAGAGAATGATATAGTGCAATCTATTTAATGTTGTGTACTATAATAGAGAGCAATTAACTCTCAACCGTGAAGGAAATAGCGTGATTTGACTCCCCTAGTAGATACACACCCAATGTGAAAGTTGTTGTTTTATTTTTTATGTCCTAAGGCAGTGTTTAAAGTGTACGGATGCCACCCAATGAACACAGCTTACAAGTGTTTTATCATCTGAACATAATTTCCTATATCGCCCATGCAGGAAGTCTCAAACAAAGTCCTTCATTAATATTGTATTGATTCTTCCTATGAATAATTTTTTTTATACTTGTTGGATTTCTTCAAACATAAACCCTTGCAGCTAGACTAGGAGAGGCTTACAGGACAAAATAATCTAGCTGTTTGTCTGTGTGGGTGTTACCATCAATACTGTTGACACTATTTCTTTCAGGTATTTTTTTTTACAGTTTAATATTTGTAACCGTAGCTAGTTTATAAGTAAATAGGTACCTGCTGTCAATATTTGCAATATATCAGTACATAAAGCATGTTGTATTCTTTATTTCACCTGTCACATTTTCTTTCCAATATGAAGCATACCAGTAGAACCCAGTCACCAGATGTGGGTAGTAATGCCCTGCATGTAGAACATGTAAAACATTTATGAAGGAACTAATAGTATTCTAATTACTCTTTGTGTGTTTTAGTTTTACTCATCCATTTACTGTCTGACATTTGACAAACTCATGAACTGATAGAAGTTTGGTTAGCCAAAACATTATGACCACCTGCCTAATATGGTGTTGGTCCTCCACATGCTGCCAAAACAGCGCCGACCCGCCAAGGCATGGACTCTACAAGACCGCTGAAGGTGTCCTGTATTTTGTGAGGTGGAGCCGCCGTGGATTGGACTTTTTGGTTCAGCACATAAATCGGATTGAGATCTAGGGAATTTGGAGGCCAGGACAACACCTTGAACTCTTCATTATGTTCCTCAAACCATTCCCAAAATATTTGTGCAGTGTGGCAGGGCGCATTATCCTGCTGAAAGAGGCCACTGCCATCAGGGAATACCATTGCCATGAAGAGGTGTACCTGGTCTGTAACGATGTTTAGGTAGGAGGCACATGTCAAATTGACATCTACATGAATTTTCCCAGCAGCACATTGCCCAGAGCCAGCACACGTACATAGCCATCCACGTGATGTAAAAGAAAATGTGACTCATCAGACAAGGCAACCTAATTCCACTGCCCCAAAGTCCAATTACGACACTCACATGCCCATTGTTGGCGCTTTAAAAGGTGGACAGGGGTCATCATGGGCACTCTGCGGCAACATTCCTTAGTGTTGTGTTCTTTAACAAGATTATAGAACTAAAATTCACCCATATTATACTTTCTTATATCCGCAAGCGCAACAGTTTCCAGAGCAGTCAACACTGCCATGCCACATCAGTGGGAACCATCAGTGGCACATTGAAGTACAGTGGATATAAAAAGTCTACACACCCTTGTTAAAATTCCAGGTTCTTGTGATGTAAAAGAGACAAAGATAAATCATGTCAGAACTTTTTCGACCTTTAATGTGACCTATAACGTGAACAATTCAATTGAAAAACAAATTAAAATCTTTGAGGGGGAAAAATAAAAAATAAAAAACTCACAATAACCTGGTTGCATATGTGTGCACACCCTTAAACTAATACTTTGTTGAAGCACATTTTGATTTTATTACAGCACTCAGTCTTTTTGGGTAGGAGTCTATTAGCATGGCACATCTTGACGTGGCAATATTTGCCCACTCTTTGCAAAAGCGCTCCAAATCTGTCAGATTGCAAGGACATCTCCTGTGCACAGCCCTCTTCAGATCACCCCACAGATGTTTAATTGGATTCAGGTCTGGGCTCTGGCTGGGCCATTCCAAAACGTTAAACTTCTTCTGGTGAAGCCATGCTTTTGTGGATTTGGATGGGTGCTTTGGGTCGTTGTCGTGCTGATAGGTGAACTTCCTCTTCATCTTCAGCTTTTTAATGGACGCCTGAAGGTTTTGTGCCAAAATTGCCTGGTATTTGGAACTGTTCATAATTCCCTCCACCCTGACAGAAGGCCCGGGTCCAGCTGAAAAAAAACATCCCCAAAGCATGATGCTGCCACCATCATGCTTCAGTGTGGGTATGGTGTTCTTTGGGTGATGTGCAGTGTTGTTTTTGCACCAAACATACCTTTTGGAATTATGACCAAAAACTTCAACCTTGGTTTCATCAGACCATAACACATTTTCCCAAATGCTTTTGGGGGACTTGATGTTTGTTTTTGCAAACTTCAGCCGGGCTTGGATGTTTTTCTTTGCAAGAAAAGGCCGTCTTGCCACCCTACCCCATTGCCCATTCATATGAAGAATACGGGAGATTGTTGTCACATGTAGCACACAGCCAGTACTTGCCAGAAATTCCTGCAGTTCCTTTAATGTTGT
>JACXGI010008997.1:20693-31818 GCA_016801175.1 Esox masquinongy
CTCCCTGACCAGTTTTCTTCTCGTCTTTTCATCAATTTTGGAGGGACGTCCAGTTCTTGGTAATGTCTCTGTTGTGCCATATTTTCTCCACTTGATGATGACTGTCTTCACTGTGTTCCATGGTATATCTAATGCTTTGGAAATTCTTTTGTACCCTTCTCCTGACTGATATCTTTCAACAATGAGATCCCTCTGATGCGTTGGAAGCTCTCTGCGGACCATGGCTTTTGTTCTGAGAAGCAATTAAGAAAATGTCAGGAAAATCCTACTAGAACAGATGAACTTTATTTGTGATTAATCAGAGTCACTTTAAATGATGGCAGGTGTGTAATGACTTCTATTTAATGAGTCTGATTGTGATTGGTTAATTCTGAACACAGCCACATCCCCAGTTATAAGAGGGTGTGCACACTTATGCAACCAGGTTATTGTAAGGTTTTTTTCATTTTTCCCCCTCGAAGACTTTTTTGTTTTTCAATTGAATTGTTCACATTATAGGTCACATTAAAAGTGGAAAAAGTTCTGACATGATTTATCTTTGTCTCATTCTTTTACATCACAAAAATGTGGCATTTTAACAGGGGTGTGTAGACTTTTTATATCCACTGTAGATGATGACGGTAATTATGATATCAATGGGATTGGATGGGCTTTTTAAAGAAACACCTATTTTTTAAGTTTTGTGATTATATATTATTAATATTATTTTATCGAGGAAATAAGTAATAAGTGAGAAAAAAGAGCCCTTTATGAAGAGCCCTCTACCCATTGACCAAGTAAATAATTTGTGTCCAGAGGGTGTACCTTCCTTTCTCACAACTGTAAATATATCAAAATTAAACTTGATTCATACATTTCTTTAATTATTCTACTAAAAAACCCAGGAAGACATTTATTTAAAAAGCAATGCATTGATATACAGCCTTACTACACAGTAGTATACCTTATATAGCCATACTACACTGCTCAAAAAAAAAATTAAGGGAACACAATCATCACAGTATAACACCAAGTCAATTAAACTAGGCGATTGTGAATCAGTGTCACCTGTTTTGGCGCAAATAAAGTGACAACCGATGCACTGGAGAGACAAGAGCAAGACAACCCCAAAAAAGGGAATGGTTTTGCAGATGGTGGCCACAGACAATTGCTCTCTCCTTATCCTTCCTGACTGATTCTTCTCTAGTTTTGTGTTTTGCTACTGTCCTTGTCACTACTGGTAACAACCTACAACCCATTCAGTTTGCACAGGCAGTCCAGCTCCTCCAGGATGGCACAGGTTTGCTGTGTATCCCAGTACAGTCTCAAGAGCATGGAGGAGATACCAGGAGACCGGCTGTTACACAAGGAGAGCTGGACAGGGTTGTAGAAGGGCATCAACCCAGCAGAGGGTGGCATGAGTGCCCAACGTCCTCTAGTGGGACCTGTGCTCACAGCCCAGCACCGTGCAGCTCGATTGGTATTTGCCAGAGAACACCAGAATTGGCAGGTCCACCACTGGTGCCCCAGTTCTCTTCACAGATGAGTCTGGAGACACCGTGGTAAACATTATGCTGCCTGCAAAATCATCACGCATGACCGGTTTGGCAGTGGGTCAGTGATGTCTGGCGAGGCATATCCTTGGAGGTTCGCACAGACCACCGCCAACGGTACCCTGACCGCTGTTAGGCACCTGGATAAAATCCTCAGACCCATCGTCAAACCTTACACTGGTGCAATGGGCCCTGGGTTCCTCCAGGTGCAGGACAATGCCCGGCCTCATGTGGCCAGAGTGTGTAGGCAGTTCTTGGATGACATTGATGCCATTGACTGGCCCTCACGTTCACCAGACCTGAATCCAATTCAGAACCTCTGGGATGTTATGTATTAGTGCATCCGACGCCGCCATGTAGCACCACAGACTGTCCTGATCCAGGTCTGGGAAGAGATCCCCCAGAACACCATCCGGCGTCTCATCAGGAGCATGCCCAGACGTTGTCGGGAGTTTGTAAAGGCACATGGGGGCCATACACACTACTGAGTCACATTATGAGTTGCTGTGATGAAATTCACCCACGTTGGAACAGCCTGTGATTTCAATTGTTTACTTTGATTTTCGGTGTGAGTTTGAATCCAGCCCTCAATCTGTTGGTGATTTTGGTTTCCATTTACTGTTGTTACATCATTTTGTTCTTAACGAATTACACAATGTACAGTAAAGATTTTGATCTTTAATATACAGCCCCGGAAAAAATTAAGAGACCACTGCACCTTTTTCTTTCCTTTCCAAAAATGTTGAAAAGGAAGGTTTTGAGTGAGGAACAGAAGGGTTAAAATTAAGAGACCACTGCAAATTGAACGCTTCTGTTCCTCACTCAAAACCTTCCTTTTCGACTTTTTTGGAAAGGAAAGAAAAAGTTGCAGTGGTCTCTTAATTTTTTCTGGAGCTGTATTTCGTGCATTGAGACCCGATGTATGATTTGAGTGTTCCCTTTATCTTTTATATACACTGCTCAAATAAATTGTTTTTTTAGTATTTTCACCATGAAAACAAAAAACACCTAAGTAATTGTAACACACAGCTATCAATTAATGCAGGAAATCCTCTTTTTCTATAAGTAGTAAATGTAGGGTATATTGTGTCAGAATGGTGATTTATGACCCTAGTGGGCGGGGCTTCCAGAGTGATGTGACAGGTGGGCGGGACATCCGGTTTGCTGGGCGGGACTTCCGGTGTGACGTATGGACTTCCTGTATGACGTGCGTTAGTGCGGGACTTCCGGAATGACGTATGCATGTCCGGTGACTTTGTGACTTATGATTGCATTGATGTGTCCATGTTTAATGTTTTACAACAACTGATAAGCACCCCGGACGAGTGTTATAACAGGTGGGTTATGTTTGATGTTTAACAAATGGGTCTTAGGGTTCCGTAATGTTAAATTCCCAGGCAATAAATAAGTGTTATATCAGCGGCAAGATGTTTGGTGTTCAACAAAAGGGGTGCCAGGGTGCAGCATATATTCTATAACCCCCCCGGGGTTTTATCTTCTGACAAGTGATACAACAGATGTCCTACAACCAGTGGGTGTTAACCTTTCACGTTTTATGGGATGATTGGCATGGTCTGTGTATTTAAAACACGCAGACCCCTGTGATGGTCATTCAGTATTGTCTGAGTAAACTTACCTACACAATACAAAACATGGCGGATTGTGCGGCGATCAATGTTTTGGGTGAAACACCGTTGAAAGCTAACAACTTAACCGCTGCTCAGCGATTTGGTAAGAAATTACAAATGGACAGCAGAGATGCATTCAACATGGCAGCATCGAAGAAACCAATGCGGAGCTTAACACGAATCCATCATCTGCACCAGGATATGTTGGCAAGGGAATGGAAGTTGGACAACAGTTGGATCGGTGGATACATTTTCAACCCAGAGATACCGGAGGTAGCATTTTATGAATTACCCGAAGGCCAAGAGTTTAAGGATGGTGTGACTGATCAAGTGGTTTTTAACACCAGTTTATGGAACACCTTTCGAAAAGTGATTTATTTGGGGCAAAAACAGGGCACCCATAATACGGTAGATGTACTGTTTAAAGTTGTCGAGGGAATGAAGCAGTATGACTCTGTTAGATTGGAACTATTTCCAGAAAATGTCAGCGGGTTAGATTGTGACTGCGACTGCGGAAGGTTCGACTGACGTAAGACCCTGAAGCCCCGCCTTAAGCTAACACCATCCTCAACGCAGCATAAAAACAGACCTACCACCTGTGACTATCAAGCAGTCGGAAGAATTTACGAAACATGTCTCAAGATTACAACCAAGCGGATATTGAAGAACCCAAAGCTGAGGACTGGCTGTGTGACGCCTGGGATGACAACGCTGAGGCCTTCTACGGAACCCCTGACACCGACGGCTCGATTCCACCGGCATACCCAACAAGAAACTACCATTGGATTGACCGGATTGGTGATCAGCAACGTCCTCTTAATCTGTCATACCTTTCAAATGCTAACAAGAGTTGTCACAAAATAGACAAACACCTTGCACCAAATGTTTTAAAGATCATCGAAGCAACATTGGGCATGATTCTGGAAAACGTTGTTGGGGCTATTCTCCACAAAGCATGCATTGGTTGTGAAGTGGAGCAACCGAGCCAGAGAAGACATTCTTGTCTTTATCCTCCTGATTATTTTTTTTGAGACCCATTATGATGACATCGTCGAGACAGTTTTAACACCGCGACTGAATCATGTGTTGCGGTTTCATGCACCGCTTACCAAGTGGCCGCTGAGAACTTTCTGCATGACCTGAAGTTGGAGCCAAACATCACACAGAGACTGAATGAGAACAGGGATGAATACATGGAGAAATTTAATGAGGATGCAGTATGCGACGCAGTGGCATCTTGGTGCGACGAAAGCAAAGAGTCCGCTGTCTAAGGATGGGTAACTTCAGTTGTCGTGTTTACATGTATATAAACAAATCCTATGTGGGTTTAACGATTAAACAGTTGATGCACAAAGCTATCAAGAGCGGTGTTGATGGTTGTAGACCTTTTAATAACCGAGACCATGTCAGTATAAAACGTTTTAATAATCTGAACAAGCATATGGAAACGGTCAGGAACGCACCTGATGATTGGCGGCAATTGTTGTCAAACGGTGTTGAATCAACGTCTCTAAACAACTTCATGTATAAACTTCTAACATTTTCAAATGTTGACAACAAAGACTTTAAAATTGGGCATCTGTTAAGTTTGTTTACGTATGTAACAGATGTTTGTGTGATAAAATTGCTGAGTAATGATGCTGTGGATGTAGATTGTATTTCTAAATTGTTTAAAGATTTTATAACCAGCAGAAATCTGAATGTTTGTGTAACTTTTCTGAATTTCTTGGATGATGTGTAATTTCGAAAACTCTTCGACATTTCGAAAATAAAACGATGTTAAACATGTATTACTTCTCATTATTGCCCGAATGCTCTACGATGTCTGAACAGGTTATGAAAAGTATTTACTACGACCCCGCAAACCCTAGTGCTTATGTGGGTAGAGAGGGTTTGAAAAGAGCGTACTTGGAGAAAACCGGGGAGATCCTCAAAAATGGCGAGGCGGATGACTGGCTACTCGCCCAGGATACATACACGCTACACAGGCCTGTAACTATACATTTTCAAAGAAATAGAGTTATGGTTCATGATATAAATTCACAATTTCAGCTGGATTTGGTTGACATGAGTGCTTATAGTGCGGAAAATGATGACATGAAATTTATGTTAACATGCATAGATATATTAAGCAAATATGCATGGATTCGTGTGCTGAGAAATAAAAGCACTAGCGAGGTAAAGCGAGCATTTGAAGACATATTAAAAGAAGGAAGAACACCACAAAAAGTCCAAACGGACAAGGGGAAGGAGTTTTTTAATTCACATTTTGAAATGTTAATGAAGAAGTACAATATAAAACATTTTGCTACAGGAAAGGATGTCAAAGCGTTGAGAGATTTAATAAAACCATTAAATCACGAATGTGGAGGTATCTCACAGCTGCCAACACTGATCGCTATGTTGAGGTTATACAAGATTTAGTTCATGGATACAACCATGCTGAAGCCTGCTGAAGTTTGTGAAAACAATGTTAGACTAGTTCTCAAGAACCTGTATGGTACAACAATAATGAGAAATGCTAATCAAAGTTACAAGTTCCGGGTTGGGGATACTGTGAGACCTTCAAAGTTGAGAGGAGCATTTACAAAAGGCTATGAAAAAGGGTACACAGATGAATATTTTACAATAACAGAATGCATTCCACAGGTACCTCCTGTATATAGAATAAAAGATTACGATGGTGATGTGATAGTTGGGACCTTTTCTGAACAGGAATTACTGAAAATAATCGTGGCTAAGGATGAAACTTTTAAAGTGGAAGCAGTTCTGGATGAGAAAGTACAGAAAGGGAAGAAAATGAGTCTTGTGAAATGGCTTGGTTGGCCTGAGAAATTCAACAGCTGGATACCATCGGAACAAGCCGTTGACCTAGAAACTGGATAAAACTCCAGGGTTTTCACGATCAGGTCATTTACATTGACGGCGATCAGCATGGGTGACGGTGGTTTCTACATAACGCAGCCCAGTAACTTATCAAGACATGTCTATCCAGACAATTCGAGTTTGAGCTATACCACAAAATTTGCCAAAGGTATAGATTTAAAAGGTGATTGGGAGTTATCTTTGATAGAATTCCAATACCCGCATACGTGGAAGACTTTTACATGGGGTGAAAACGCATTTGAACTACTTGACTCAAAACACGACAAAACTTGGAAATATGAACTCAACACTGGTTATTACAACGGCATATGAAAACTAGTGGCAGAGATCAACACTTATATAAAACCACATGGTGTATGGGCGGGGTATGATGAATTTAAAAATAGACTGTTTCTAAAAGGCGAGTCCCATTTTAGTTTGAAATTTAGTGCAAAACTGGAACAGATATTAGGTTTAATACCAGGCGATCGGTGGTACGCCCCATGGTACGGGCCATTCCCCACAGATATTCTGGCAGGGTTTAACACCCTATACATCTACACAGATATAATTGATTATCAACGAGTTGGTGACAGTCATGTCCCGCTGTTGAGAACTGTACATATTGCAGGGAAAAAGAACAAAGTTGTCACAGTGACGTATGACAAGCCACACTACGTACCTCTTAGTAAGAGTCAGTTTGATGAGATCTGTATTGAAGTAAAATCTGATGAGAATCAGCTTGTTTCATTCGTAGTGGGGAAGGTGATTGCATAATTACACTTCAGACCCGTCAAAGAATCTTTTAGACTACAAGATGCAGCCTCAGAAACTCTACGATGATCCTCAAATGTATGTTGAATACTACACAACACAGGCCGGTAACGGTTTACCGGGGTGTCATGGTAGCGCTGCAATGTATGGGGCTGGTGTAGGGGGCCTTTTCCGAGGGCTTTTCCGGATGGCAATACCTTTGTTGAAGCATGGGTTCTCAATAGCAAAACCACATCTGAAAAATGCAGCGAGGAATATAGTCGGCGATGTTGTCAGCAGTGTTATGTCACGACAAACAAAACAGCAGGACGGATCAGGATTGATGGTTATGACTCGAGGTGTTAGACCACCTGGTAGGAGGAGCCTACCAAAGAGTAAAAAAAGCAAGAATGAGACAAAAACAAGAGGCACGGTTAAAAGAAGGCATACAGCTCGCAGCTCGCAGAACACCGCAAAGTTGATCAAGAACATATTTTAGGAAGATGGCACTCCTACACCGCATGTCTGGTGAATGTATGAAAACAGAGTTGGATTTATTCACAGTTCCTTTCACACAGATATCTATTGAGAAAAATACATACATTGAAATACCGACCCTATCAGCAATATCAGACGCAGCCCCTCTGGAGTTCTTTATTGCAGGAAATGGCGAAGACTACGTTGATCTAAACAATATTTTGTTGTACCTACGTGTAAAAGTCACTAAACCGGACGGAACTAATATTGATGCCGGAGCACCTGTTGGGGTTATCAACTATCTGATAGCCACCCTATTTTCACAAGTGGATGTCTCCTTGGGTGATCATTTAATTAGCCAGAGTAGCAACACATACCCATACAGAGCCGTTATAGAGAGCATTCTGAATTACGGATGTGATACATTAAAGACACAGTTTTCAGCTGGTTTGTTTTACAAGGATGCCGCAGGTCACATGGATGTTACGGACCCTGCAGGTGAGAACGATGGACTCACGAAAAGGACTGCCTATTCAGCGGATAGTACAACATTTGAAATGATTGGCCCTGTTCATAGTGATATCTTCTTTCAAGAGAAACTCATGTTAAACGGCGTTGACATAAAGGTTAGGATGGTCCGCGGTAAAGACGAGTTCTGTCTTATGGGGGCAGGGGATGTGCGTTATCGTTTGCATATATTATCAGCGTCCCTATTTGTCAAGAAAGTGTCTGTTTCACCTGCCGTGAAGCTTGGTCACGCTCAAGCGCTACTCTCAACCACTGCCAAGTACCCAATTGAAAGAGTGTGTATGAAGACATTTAGTTTACCGGTGGGGGGTGGCGTTTGCAACCAGGAAAACCTGTTTTTAGGACCACTGCCAAAATGTATTGTCGTTGGATTGGTGGACAATGACAGTTTTACAGGAAGTTACACAAAAAATCCATTTAATTTCAAACATTATAATTTGGAGTTTATGGCTATGTATGTAGACGGTCAGCAATTTCCTAGCAAACCATTCCAACCAAATTACACAACAGGGTCAGTAGTGCGTGAATTTTACCAATTGGCCTTAGCTTCAGGAAAACACCTAAAGGACCAAGCCTTGGCTATTGACAGGCCAGACTTCTTACACGGCTATGCCCTTTATGCATTCAACTGCGCGCCGGATGAGGAATGCGGTCAGCACCTATCCTTGATCAAGTCAGGGAATGTGCGAATTGAGGTGAGGTTCAGACAACCCCTGCCCCACACAATTAATTTGGTTGTTTGTTCAAATTTTGACTCAATTATCGAAGTGTCAAACCGACGACAAGTTATGGTTGACTACTATTAGGAAAACGGTGTGGAAATAAATACCGCGGAGTTGACTGGTGTGGTGAACCAATTTTCATCTAGGACTCATTTCTATGGTGTGCTGGCATGCGACCAACTACCTAGTGGACCAGTCCGGGATGTTGCATCAATGATGATTGTTAATACACACCCGAGCAATCACCCCAGGGAGCGCTAGCTATTTACATAACAGACGGTGGCATTGGAAGGTTTTATGAAAGTTTTGGAAACCCCCCAGATTTTACGTATTTTCCCAAGTCAATCAGTGCCTTTCTGCAAACCTGTTGGAATGTGGAATACAGTTCAAAACAAGTCCAGGACATAATTTCAACCACGTGTGGACAACATTGTGTGTTCTTTCTCTATCTAATGACAAGAGGTCTGAGTTATAAAGATGCTATGTCTTTTTATGTTGATGATTTATGAGAACATGATGCGCTAGTCTCAAAGTTTGTAGCTGGGATGTACCAGAGTAAGCGTGATAAGCAAATGTTTAATTGCATACAACATGCTCAATCTTGTGAATAATTTAATTTGTGTCATGGTTGTTGAAGAAATAGAAAAGTAAATCATGTGTATGTCAGCTTTTTTATTCAAAAATAAACCATTCGGAAAACCACATCAATGTTTACATAGTATTTTTCATACAACAATTATTCATGGTAAAACATACACGTTGACAATGAATCACAAATGATAAAAAAGCATAAAATAAAAACACATTAAAATGGAAGCCATTTTGTGGGGTCCGTGGTAAGGGGTACAAAGAAAGCTTTAGTTGGTTGATGACCAGTTGCTGGGGGTGTGGCTAAATCATCCATTGTGTCACCAGATGTTTCTTTATACAAATTGATTTTACGCCTTACAAGCTCATTTGTAATAATTGTAAAAGGCATGTTGAGACATGCCATGGCCTCTAAAAACAAACCCCAACCCAATGGCCTTCTAGCGTCAGCAATTTTATTGGTTGCTGTCACACTTTTAACCAGATCCAACAGGTGCGAACCCTTGATTATATCTCCTTTGAAAATGAATTCACCATTTGAAGTCCATGAAGTCAAATCTTTAGACCTGTGCATTCTATTAAGAATATATTCAAAATTCTTCCTACGCTTCGCAGGCACATTATCCAAAATTTCATCAATAAGGTTAACATTTCGGTCAACAGTTTGCTTAGTCTCAGTCATGTTTACTACATCAGGCCCAGTCTCAGACCTGGGTAGACTTAAAGTCAGTGTATGTGTGTCAAGATCCCCCTGTCTCACAACAGTCAAAAATCTTTGTAAAATGGCAGAGTATCTTTTAGCTTTCTCATGTAAATCCATATCAGGCTTCAACCGTATATTGCGAATCGACGAGTCCAAATCATTTTCAACAGATTGTCTTACATCGGTGCTAGTGGTTTTGGATTCTCGCAGTTTTTCTAACTGATGTTGTGGCACCAGAAACATTTCTTAAGCCAGATCCATGTTGTTTTACCGTGTCTCGATGCAATTAGACTGGTTAGGAATGGAACTGCAATGCTTAGTAACGGTAGTAGAAAACCTCCAGATTGGTTGATGGTTTTTCTTTTCTTTGCGACTGAAGTGTTCTTGCTAGACATGAATATAATTTTGGCTTTTTGTCTCTTTTTTTTGTCTCTGCAATTCTGTTAAGGGTATATTTCCACGCCTTAGATTAAGAGCTATTTCACAGAGTGATAGAATGAGGTCTGATTCTAAAATAACTTTTTGTTGACTTGCCAGTGCCTTAAATAACATCTTCAAAAGTGGTAAATTTCTACGAATGCGTTTAGACATGATCAAACATTCTTAGGAATGTACACGTCAGGCCAATCCCCTGAAAATAACCCCGTTCTCAGACGGTAGTCTTCTGGTGTTGTAGCTTTAAAGTCAATAAGTAAATAACCAAAAGGCGGATGTCTTGCGTCTTTAAAACTCTCCATGAAGAATCGAGAAAAACCGGGTTATATCTGTCTGCCTAAAATGCTAATCTGCTGATTGTCATGGGGTTTTTTAAACAAGATGAGATAGTTTGTGTTCAAGTTAATAGTTCTACTAGGTAGTGGCTAAACTCTTCCGGATCTGTAATTAGCATCGTGTTCATAAGACTATTCATGGCCAATTTAGCCAAAGATCGCCTAGCACTGTTTACAACAATGTTCTCCTTGTCAAGCTGCACACCCTCCTTTTCATGATATTCACGGATATACTGGTCTTTAGCATCATCGTCAACCACAGATGGCGGGAAGCCGCTAGCTTCCTGCTTCTGCTTCAGGAATGTTCTCATGTAATCTGCAAAAAGATTATCTGATGTCCTGGTGAAATCCCACACTTCAAATATTTTCACAATGCGATAACCTTTCTCAACAGCCTTAACCAGCTCAATAGAAACCCAGGTACCAGTTAAAGATCTTTCTGAATCAGTATGTGAACAATCAGTTACCTGGTTTTCAGACTCTGCACATAATCTACACAAGGGAAAGAACAGCTTACCGCCGACCCTGTGCGGTAAAACGGGGTGATAAAGGCCTTTCG
>JACXGI010008998.1:0-31701 GCA_016801175.1 Esox masquinongy
CGAGTGTGAAGCGGTTGGGATGAGGATTAGCACCTCTAAATCTGAGGCCATGGTTCTCAGCAGGAAACCGATGGAGTGCCTCCTCCGGGTAGGGAATGAGGCGTTACCCCAAGTAAAGGAGTTCAAGTATCTCGGGGTCTTGTTCGCGAGTGAGGGGACAATGGAACGGGAGCTTGGCCGGAGAATCGGAGCAGCGGGGTCGGTATTGCATTCGCTTTACCGCACCGTTGTGACGAAAAGAGAGCTGAGCTGGAAGGCAAAGCTCTCGATATACCGGTAAATTTTTGTTCCTACCCTCATCTATGGCCATGAAGGCTGGGTCATGACTGAAAGAACGAGATCGCGAGTACAAGCGGCTGAAATGGGTTTTCTCAGAAGGGTGGCTGGCGTCTCCCTTAGAGATAGGGTGAGAAGCTCAGTCATCCGTGAGGAACACGGAGTAGAGCCGCTGCTCCTTTGCATCGAAAGGGGCCAGTTGAGGTGGTTCGGGCATCTGGTAAGGATGCCCCCAGGCCGTCTCCCTAGGGAGGTGTTCCAGGCACGTCCAGCTGGGAGGAGACCTCGGGGTAGGCCCAGGACTAGGTGGAGAGATTATATTTCGATACTGGCCTGGGAACCCCTCGGGATCCCCCAGTCAGAGCTGGCAAATGTCGCTCGGGAAAGGGAAGTTTGGGGTCCCCTGCTGGAGCTGCTGCCCCCGCGACCCGATACCGGATAAGCGGATAAAGATGATGATGATGATGATGTGTTGAACTTAGTAGGGAATCAACTCTATGTATTAATAAATAATGAATTTGCCCAAGTGAATCATAAAGCATGAACAGAATGCATCAGTGTTTCATATTAACATTAACTTTCCGAAGAAGCAGCAGGAATGCTCCTATCTGTGGGATTGCTCCTATCTGTGGGAATGCTCCTATCTGTGGGAATGCTCCTGGTCCTGTTTGTGTGTGATGCAAGTCAAGCACTTTGTGTAGCCAGTCTTCTGGTTGATAAAGGCTTTCCAAAACCTTATTTATTAAATGGTAACTACAAAGTAGCCAATGCTTAACTGTTAAAGTGGTATGATGATAATTGGCATCAATCTTTTTTTATTATTATTATTGAAAGTGACAACAGGTGCACTGGAGAGGCAACAGCAAGACAACCCCCAAAAAGGGGAATGGTTTTGCAGGTGGTGGCCACAGACAATTGCTCTCTCCTTATCCTTCCTGACGGAGTCTTCTCTAGTTTTGTGTTTTGCTAGTGTCCTTGTCACTACTGGTTGCATGAGGCGGTACCTGCAGCCCATTCATGTTACACAGGTAGTCCAGCCCCTCCAGGATGGCACATCCATACGTGCCATCGCAAGGTTTGCTGTGTCTCCTAGTGTAGTCTCTAGAGCATGGAGGAGATACCAGGAGATGTGAGGAGAGCTGGACAGGGCCGTAGAACGGCATCAACCCAGCAGCAGGACCGGTATCTGCTCCTTTGTGTGAGGAGGAACAGGAGGAGCACTGCCAGAGCCCTACAACATTACCTCCAGAGGGCTACTGGTATACATGTTTCTGATCAAACTGTCAGAAACAGACTCCATGAGGGTGGCATGAGGGCCTGACGTCCTCTAGTGGGACCTGTGCTCACAGTCCAGCACCGTGCAGCTTGATTGGCATTCACCAGAAAACACCAGAATTGGCAGGTCCGCCATTGGCGCCCTGTTCTCTTCACAGATGAGAGCAGGTTCACACTGAACACGTGACAGATGTGAAAGAGTCTGGAGACGCCGTGGTGAACGTTATGCTGCCTGCAACATCATCCAGCATGACCGATTTGGCAGTGGGTCATTGATGGTCTGGGGAGACATACCCTTGGAGGGTCGCACAGACCTCAACATGCTAGCCAATGGTACCCTGACTGCTGTTAGGTACCGGGATGAAATCATCAGACTAATGCTGGTGCAGTGGGCCCTGGGTTCCTCCTGGTGCAGGACAATGCCCTGCCTCAGTTCCTGGATATCGAAGGCATTGATGCCATTGACTGGCCCTCACGTTCCCCAGACCTGAATCCAATTGAGAACCTCTGGGACGTTATGTATCGGCGCATCCGATGCCGCCAAGTAGCACCACAGACTGTCCAGGAGCTCAGTGATGCCCTAATCCAGGTTTGGGAGGAGATCCCCCAGGACACCATCCACTATCTCATCATACAGGCACGTTGGGGCCATACACACTACTGAGTCATATTATGAGTGGCATTATGAGTTGCCATGATGAAATTCACACAAGTTGGAACAGCGTGTGATTTTAATAGTTTTCTTTGATTTTTGGTTGGTGATTTTGGTTTCCATTGACCGTTGTTACGTCATTTTGTCCTCAATGAATTACACAATGTATAGTAAAGATTTTGATCTTTAATATGTTTCCTTCATCGAGACCCGATGTGTGATTTAAATGTTCCTTTAATTTTTTTGAGCAGTGCATATTATATATATATATTTATCTTCAAATACAGACTTTCAAACACAGAATAATGGTTTAGTCTATTACCAGAATACTAACACAATTTTCTCATGCTCTAGCAGTTTTCTACTGGTGATGTTAGCTAATTTCATGGAATGCAAACAAACAAAATAACATTAAGGAGAGACATTGTGCAAACTAACAATAAGGAGGTGCAGCATGCAGTCTACTATAGGCTGTCTGTATGCACAAGGGAGTAGGGAGCAGCACAGTCAGAGGGCAAAGGGAGACGAAAGCGCTGAGAAGTGGCGGAATGAAGTTAGTGGCAGCTATACATAAAACCAATCTAAAGCTCTTCCACTTCTCAGAAACAGCACATAGGTAACATGATGCACCGGCTCCTTATTAATGTGGCTAATTAGCAAGTGAAATCAAACGACTCACCTGCTTGCGCTTTTTCCCACTGTGGTCTTTTCAAACACAAGTGTGAGTGACATGACTGGCTCATCTTTTCTGAGGAACTATGACTATCATTAAGCTTCATAATGAGTACAAAAGGTTGACAAGTGAAACAAAAAATGTGATCTGCTTTATCTTCTAACAAATTGCACAAACTGACTGCTGGTATTAACATATAAAGTGGCTACAACAAGTCAAAATGATACAATGTTTTAAGGGATAGCTAGAATAGTATTGACGGCATTTCCAAACCATCCCGTTGCTGTTTCAAATCCCCGCAATATGATACATGTCATAATATTATATCTAAATGTTGGGGTATGTAAACCTTAATATCATTAGCTTGGTATTAGATTACAGTATTTGATATGCAACAATATGCAATAAATGATTTGTTTAGCATGATCAACAGTATTTACAGTGGCTTTCAAATGCATTTACCAAGCCATGAATGTTTTTGGATAGTCTCTGCAGCTTTGCACATTGGACAAAGCAAAAAGGTGTGGATGTTCAACAGGGCTGGCTTGCCTCTGTGCTCCAACTCATCCTGGCTAGTCGGATAGCAGCAGGCTTTGTCGTAGCTATTGGCAGTAGATTGCGCTTTTTTCCGTTTGCGTTGGTTCAGACAAATACTGCTTGGCAATCAGTTTGACTGGAATTATAACAGATTGGCAAGAAATGCACCTGGGGACACTCACCTGTAGACTACCCAAACTGAGCAGTTCATTTATTTGCTTATTTCAACCTTTAAGGGTTGTTTATATTTCAATCTATCAGAAACTGTGTCCACTGGCATACAGACTGGTAATGAATTAAAGAAAAAAACCGCAATAAACAAGTGGAGGAACATAACAAATGCAAATGCTTCCTTTCAGGTGTACTGCATGATACGATTATGCAAATAACATCCTATCATGCTCTACGTCATTTCTAAAAAATGCTGAGCAGGCCCAGTTGACTTAGATTTTAGTTCGATCAAGTTGGCAAGAGGAAAGGATCTAAGTGTTAGGCAGCACTCTCCCCCACCATCATCAAAACACGAAATGAGGAAAGGTGTTTTGGAATATATATCCCTCCACTAGAGTTCCAGAAACTCATAGAATCTATGCCAAGGCGCATTGAAGATGTTCTGGCGACTCATGGTGGTCCAACACCTTGTTGAGGCACTTTATGTTCGTTTTTCCTTTAATTTGTCGCCCGTCTGTGTGTTCTGACAATAACTGAAAACCTAACAAATACACATGATCATGTATTCACTATTATTCAGTAAGACATCAGGTTTGGTTGATTTGTGTTCTGCAAGAGTACATTGTTTTCATTTAACCATATATATGAAAAATCCAAAATGTGGGTAAATGTGATACAGAAAATCTGGTTGCATCTGGTTGAAAGAACAAAATATCCAACCCTAGATGAGATGCTAATGGATTTTACCTTATTCGCCTGTTGTAACAGGGTTTGGATGTATCACCATTGAAACAATAAGGAAATGACTGTTCTCCGTGTTTCTTGAAGTCCAAAATCTTGAATTTTATGGACTGGTGCTCCAAAATAAAACTACAGTGACACCCCAAGAAGACTGGTACTTGTCACACTCCCAATAATCATTTACTGTACATAACACAATAAACGCGTACCACACACAAAACACAAAGAATATTGCTTCTCCCTCACCAGCTCCCACTTGATGTTCTCTGAGAGTGTCCTCCCCATGTACAGATGCAGGGATTCAGGATAGCAATATGCTAAGCATCTGTCTACTGACATAATACAAATGTGAGTAAGGAGATTAGCATTGCATATCCCAGATTATCCCAGTCCGTTAGTGTAACAGCCAATTGGCAAAATAACTAGGATTATGGTCCGATTATGACCGTAGGCCTACAGCTGAATTGTAGGTTATATGGGCTTGTACTATATTCATTATTCCAAATTGTATCCATATAGCCTACATAACAAGTCCCCAAACAGAAACAAGATATTCCTTTCTCGGCAGATCTTTTTAGTAGACAAAGAAAGGAAAGTCTCCATTCATTAGGCCTATTAGACTGAGTCTCAGTCAATAGATAAAGTCGGATTGAAATGGTCTTGTTTTCACTGAATAGTGGTAGCAGAATGTCTGATGATAGAGTGTACCAGAGAAGGCAATAATCCATTAGGCCTAGCTGAGTAATAATAAAATAATAATATTTAGATGTTAATAACAATAAAAATAGCCAATGTATCACCTGGACCCATTCATTAGACTCTTTTTGAGTCCACTGATTTGACTAATGGTAGCAGACCAGCTGAATACTTTTTGTCCAGTTATAGTCTAAATAATACATTAAAATAAAATTATTTGTTCCACATTTAGGTAAATTCATGAAGCCATGGTCAGGTGAGCCTAAACGGGCTTCATAACTCATAAATGGGAGAAGCTTAAATACATACTTATCCTACCACTGGACTGGACATGGAGGAGCTGGTTTAATGACCAGCCTGGAGTTGTCAAGCCAAGGGTTAGTTTGAATACTGTACCTAGTTTTTAGTTAGTTTTTAGCATTCTGGGTTTCTGTGAAAATAAGTGTGAAGTTGCAGAAATGTATGATTTGCCTGCAGTCAAATAGCAGACCGTATTTTACATTGGCATCCAATAGCTAGGAACTTGCGTTATTGAAATATCCTCTTTTTCATCTCCACAATAGATAGATCATGGTAGATGTGTACCAGATTCTGGGTAGTTCAGATTTCAAGCAGCTTCATCGGCCATTCACAGAATGGTCCACTTCATTTTCAGGCTGAACTGCTTTGCGATCAAAGACCTTGGCTTGAATTTGTACTTGTGTTGTGTGCAATTTATCTGTGCAAGCTTTAAGGTTCCAAGCTTGTCAGAGCACAATGCCTTACAAAGAATGGATTCAACTTTTTGTCAAAATCATTGGCAAACTCTTCTTGTAGAATTTATTTTATGATGGATGTGAAGTCTATGTGTTCAATAACACCAAAGTATTTTCTGCTAGGACTGGGTTTTCCTTTTTTTTGGTTTGATTTAGCACTACTGACTTATATTACACTGGAAATTAGACAGGTAGGTTTTGTTGGATATCTGTTAATTTATTTAGATAAAGAAATTCAGTGAATTACATGACTTTGCTTTCCTTCTTACATAAAAAAAGACAAATGTTTATTAGAAGAAAACGGCAGACTTGTGTGGTCGAAGTCAACAGGAAGTCAACAGCTTGAAATGTAATTTTAGTGAATTAGTTTGTGGTATACAATGTCTATTTTTGTTTGTCTGAATTTGTATGTCTGTCTCAGGACGGTACATGTGGTTGGGAGTCATTTATGAACAAATTTTGTTGCTGTTCAATATAAACAAATATTGAACAGCAACATTCAAACTTTCTATCAGATTTTGTGGGCAAATTTACATCAGAGCTGAGACTGGAACATTCAAGAACATTCAACATCTAAAAAGACTTTTAAAAAAAGTATCTTCAATATATTTATGTAAGAAATAATCAGAGACTCTGTAAATGGTGGTCCTCAAGAGCATTTAGTGGTGGTTTAGTGGTACAGAGTATAAAAAAAGGTAGGAACCCACTGTTAAACTGTGATTGATATGTTGTTGTGTGTTATTGAGTACGGTTAGAAGGATCAACTGGTAACACTGCGCCCAATACCCGTTTCATAGTCCTAGTTATCTTGACACCTCTTACGAATGTTGCCAATTCCAGCCCAGTCATGAGAACTACAGTCTTTAGTTACTCAACACTCCAAAGCCGGTTTTTGTTGCGACTTTTCACGAAGAGGAACCGCAAAGGAACTATCAACAGTCAAGAACGGTTACAATCCTGACTGGCAACAGCTCCAGCATGGGACATTCTTCTACTCTTCCCTACTTTTAAGGAAACCCCACCACTGGCCATTAGCACATATCGCGACACACAAACCTCACCATTGTTACAACTCCACGCCCTGCTGTGAGATATTAACATATCAATGGAGGACAGATTGTGACTGGCAATTCCAGACATTGACTTTTAACGAGTGTCCACCAGTAAAGACATTAGGATATTTTGCGACTTTTACCCGTAACCCCCCCTTTTCAACCCCCCCACCCTTATCCTCCCGTTCTTTTTCCTACCCCCCTATGTTTATTCAGCCACAGCGTATACCAGTAAAATGCTTTTATTTTTTTAAGTGCAAAAAATACAGTATTTCACAATGAATGTGTACAAATAAACAGATGTACAATTGTCAAAGTAGTGTAAACAACGACAAGAAAATGCTTGTATGTACCCTCACAGCGATGCAGCAACAGAACGTTCTTTAAAGTATACAATCAATTTAACAGGGTTACAAGAAAATATGTTACATATATTAATTCAAATCAAATAAATATTGGGACACATTACTAAAAACAGCAATGTAATTAAAGATAGTGCAAATAGTTACGTTTAAAGTGGAAATACTTGCTTGCTTGCAGATTCCCACACAGTAATATAAGAATAGAAAGTTCTCAAAAGGACACTGGCAGCCAAAAGTTTGGAATAATGTACAGATTTTGAGGAGTAACACTAGAAAATAAATTGTCAATGTGCATAAAACCTTTACGCAATACTAACCTCACAGCAATGCACCAATAGAAAGGCTAAAAACAAATAGCAAAACATTTTAAGTAATAGACAACAAAATAACTACACCCAAATAAAGATACTAAAAACGATATAAAGTAGAGTGTCTGGTAGCAGCAACTGAGACTTGAGTGTTTGTGTGTGTGTGTGTGTAAATCAGTCCAGTTCAAATGACCTTCGCTGGTCAGCTAACTTGATCAGGAAACCAAAAATCCAGTATCCACACCAGACATCATGTCCTCAGCTGCCTGGTAAACCACAGCTTCTCTTCTCTTTAAATGTTGTCCAGGGTAGGGCTGTGGTGGTCGTTTTGACGACGCCTCTTCTCTCCTTAAGAGCGGTTGGCTCTCCTTCATTCATCAGTCTATTTGATCAGGCACTCAAACTCAGCAGAGTGCCAGCTAGGAGAGGAAACCAAAAATACACCGGGGTCAGTCTCCATATCAGACATCATGTCCTCAGTTGCCCTGGCAAACTAAAACTTCTCTTCAGCCAAGAGTTCTTTCAGCCAACTAGCCAAAGCCTGTGGAAGTACAGTAGACAATAAATTGACAGTGTCAAAACAATACAATGTCAAACTGTAAACATCTAGAGCTGTCCAAACATTACAACAAGTCATACGCTTCACATTTAAGGAAGCTAAAGGTGTTAGGAATAAATTCAAATACATATTAAAATTATGAAGGTAAAACAGCGACATACGTTTTTTATTTGTAAAATATGTTGCACACTTGTAAAAAAGATCTCCAAACAAGTAATTACTTTTGTAGTTGTATAAAAAATGTGCATACTTGTAACCAACTTGATATTTGGAATCATTAATAACACTTGCCAACGTAAAACACGGACACTCTGAGTTTTGTCACTAAAATCTTGCTAGAACTACGATGAAATTATATTTATTTGTAAATCAGTCTGCGGTAGTACGTTTCACAGTGTTTGCAAGCGGATATACCCATGAGGACTCTGATTGGCAGGCCATACCCTTTTCTTCCAATGAACTGAATGCATCGTGAACGTAACATTTTCACCTTTTAATTAACCAATCTAAGTAGATTTTGGAACACGCAGTGCCAGAGTTTTAACCGGTTTCAACTCGTGATGCAGTGGAAGAAAAACATGGCTAAGCGCGGTCGGCTTCTCGTACCTCAGTTTTTGATGGGATAACAAACCTTTTAGATGATTTTTCCACCTAGCTAGATGCACAATGCACAAAGTTTTACTGAAGTCTACTAGCTAAATTACTAAAATGTAAATCTAGCAACTAGCAAGGAATTTACATGGCTACTTAACGTTTTGCCTTTGACATGGATCTGTATTTACCACAAGAATAATAGAAATTCACTTCGCACGATTCATATTTTGTATTAGACTAGTTTGGGCGTATACATACCAGTTGAATATGGTTCACATCATAACATGTAATTTTTGTTTACCACTTAAAGTGCTTGCATTTGTTCTACACATTTGTTTTATTTGCTAGGGCTGTCATCACTGTGTTTTTACTTTATAGGAATTTCTGCTCCAAAGAACAGGGTACAGTTTCAGCATGAAAAATCATATGCAAAATGTCAATTCTTAGCTAATTACTATCTTTCCATTGTAGTAATTTAGCATGTTATTATTCCTATAATGTTTATATTTTTTTTCAATCAAAACAGTTTTTCGTACTTTTCAAATGCATTGTCGCGTTGAACTAACTGGATAAAAGGTTTGGTATAGTATCAACAACTGAGGGACGAGCGGGGGTAGGAAAAGCTGACCATGCTGAAACCTGTTTTTCCTCCTCTGCAATATATCACTATGAGTTAAAACACTTGTGTTCCAGAATCTACTCAGATTGGTTAAAACATGAAAAAGTGACGGACTCACCATGCACTCATTGGTCAGAAAAATCTATGCCGCGCCGATCAGAGTCCTCATGGGTATATCCGCTTGTAAACTCTGAAACATACTACTGCAGACTGATTTAAAAATACAAATCATTTTGTCACAGTTGTAGCGAAATTTTAGTAACAAAACTCTGAGTGTCCATATTTTATGTTGGCAAGTGCTATTAATGAGTAGCAAGATTCCAAATATCAAGTTAGTTATACTATGCACATTTTTTATACAACTACAAAAGTAATTCCGAGTTTGCAAATCTTTTTTGACAAGCCTGCAAAATTTTTTTACAAATAAAACTTTTGTCTTTCTTTTACCTTCATATAAAAAGGGATATGCACCCATTTTAGATGTGGCCTTATTTTATTTATTTTGGAAGATAAATTAGTCATGACTTCAAATCAAATATAAAACAAACCTCAAAAAATTTTACTTCTTTCTACACATTTAATCAAAACTTTCACTAGTAGTGCCGCTGTTTGATGTCCCTCTTTGCTGCTTTGTCCAGGTTGTCCAACGAACAATGTTTCTCCCTTTGTGTCCAGTATCAGCTTGCAGCTGCATCTGAGAAGTCATGTGTGGTGTTTTAGCAATTATAATATGCTTTATAATCCTTAATTCAATGTTAGAGTTTGCATTCAGACTATTTCTTACCTTCAAAGTCAGTCCAGCTCCATTCTTCATCAATACATTTTAGACTAATCTGATTTACCACTAATCCCAGCACACCGGTGTTGTGTCGACTGTTCTACATGAGATATGAAAGACAAAACATTCCTTTTTCAGTACAGTATTGGAGCCATTTATCGCAGATGATGTACATATTCAACCAATGCAGTAAAGCAATAAATGTGAATCTTTTTGCCATGCCCCTTCTACGCTTAACAAATAAATATGTCTATATAGATAAATGGTAATTAACAAGTTATTAATCAAGTTAAACTCAATAACAAGGTACAGTGTTTATTGTAGTGTTATTCCCGCCAAATTATTCCTCCCCAAACCCACAATCCAGACAACCTAAGACTAATCTTGTTTAATACATTTGCATGATGAATGTTCCATTTCACGCAGCCACCACACTTATTGGTTTATTTCTTTTGAAAATTTAACATTTTTATAAAGTAATATAAATTCAAATTCACCTTTCATGCGGCCTATACATTTCATCCTCGCCAGCAGTATTGTGTAGGTCCCTGACCGCATGCTATGAAAATGGGGTAAATCCTGGCAATTAGTAAATTATAAAAATTTGAATAAAATTACAAACTGAACAAATCTAACATAGGTATTGTAGTTAAACGCTCAACTTACAGATAATATATTTCGTCTTGCTCGAGAAGACCAGGCCCTGGGCCTTCGGTCCAGCAAGCTGTTAGAAATACAGGCAATAGTCTGGTTAATATGCTAGGTGTGTATGTGTATTAATATTTCTATATAATGTTTTATTAGGGTTAGTTATCTATTTACAATACACTTAATATTGCTTTCTGTATGTAACAACGGTACCCAGCAAGCTAGATAGCTGAAACACAAAATAACTTGTTACCGCACGTACTGCTAGCTAATGTACATTTCCATGGCTTGGCGAGTTGAATAGAAATTGCTGGAATGCATCCTCGACGCTTTACTGAAATGTTACACTTGGATTACAACCGCCAGTAAAACACAATTGTGAAGTAAAACATTCTCGTGAGTTTAAAAAAGAAGTGGGGTTGTAGTGAATTCCAATCCTCTTAATTTCACTGGTCACTGAAAATCGTCACGCCCTCACTCCTGGTTTTCTTCGCCAGATTGGGTTATTTAGTTTTCCATCACTACGCCCTCTTCTATTAATTTGATTGGCCATCTGTTATGCATGCAGGTACCCTGTATGTGCGTTTGTGTTTTTCCCCTCCTGCCGTTTCCCCAGGTGTCCCTTATGTTCCTGATTGTGCTCGTTGGTGTTTCCAACCTGGCAGTCATGAGTGCATTGCCTGACTGCTGAGGTGGACCAATCAATGGACACCGCTCCTAATTGCACCACCTGTTCCTTTTATCCTTTACCCAATCGCATCACACATCCCTGGTTTAAAAACCCAGTCAGTTGGTTCTCCCAGAGAGACTCTTATGCTTTATCCCACACAAGTAGACATAGACACATATTCCTTTTTGATAGACAGACACTTTGTTCATACATACATCACTTAGTTTAGCACATACATCTCATTTTGTCCTGTTTCATGTGAGTATGTATTGCTGTGGTGTTTTGTTTGGTGTTGTCTAGTCAATTATTTGCTGTTTGCTGTTTAGTCATTGTTCAACCTGTGTGTTTTGTTTGTCCTTGTGTCCCTGGGAAAAGGTTTTTTTTAGCAAGTCGCCCTTGGGCATACACAACCCATAGGAAAACCTTGTCTAAAAACACTAGTTAGAATTGAGCGGACCACCCACTGAATTTTTGTATTGGTTAGTAGCAAGCTAAGCGGTTCTTGAGGCAGGCTAGTTCAATTTAGGGGTGTTTGGACTATATTATTTCATTTCTTGGGTCCAGCTCAGCCCCTTTTCCCTACCCCCTTTAACGTGTGTTCATAATAAACGTTTTATGTTTAACGGTAGCTTTGGTTGTCTGTGTCGTTTGTTCTCACTGTGCCTTTACACTACACTGATTTGCATGAGTTTTATGTTACGGGTCTCTGTACCATCCACCCTAGACTGCTAGAGCCACAGTGTTCGTAACATAACGTGGGGGCTCGTCCAGGATCTCTAATTGAGACCCATGCCCTTCATGCACCTTGGTTTAAGTGTCTAGTTCAGTGTTGAACTGTGCAGCTGTGATTGTGTGATCGGCTGGTGTAGTGTTCGGTATTTGTTGGCTCGTGTTCCTGACTTACGATGGCTACTTTTGATTTGGATGCCTTTTTGGCTAACCCCACGTGGGAGGATTTTGATAGATGCCGTAAAGTGGATTTACTGGCTTTGGCTGACCATTTTTCTTTAACCATACCGAAGAGTTTAGTTAAAGCGGAGGTCATAACTTGTGTTAGATGTTTTGTTGGAGGAGCAGGTGCTTGTGTTGCCGCTGCCTGAGCCTGCTGCTCCTGTTCGGGATGTGGCTGCTGCTCCTGTTAGCCCGTCCATGTCTGGGGACGAGGGCGAGGCCAGGGCTCCAGCCACACTGCCCCGTTTTGACCCACTCTCCCCGCTGTCAGACAGTGATGCCAGAAGGGATGTCCGTTCAACACGGCTCCGGGTGGAGGCGGAGGAGAGAGCACAGATCAGGCGAGAAACTCTCCAGTTGGCAATGTGTAAACTTGAGGCCGAACAGGAGTCATGAAGACTCGAGGCCGAACAGGAGTCGCGAAGACTCGAGGCCGAACAGGAGATGCGTAAACTCGAGGCCAAGCAGGAGAAATGTAGACTTAATCAAGAACTGGAGATGCGTAGGATTGATCAAGAGTTGTGTGAGATGGAACTGGAGGCAGAGACAGCGAGGTTAGCCTCTGCTCGTGCCGTGCCTGATAGTGAGCCATCCTCACCAGCGGGGTCTTCTACTACTTTTGATATTAGCAGACAGATCGCCTTGGTACCAGTGTTCAGAGAGTCAGAGGTTGACTCTTATTTTAGCGTGTTTGAGCGTATAGCGGTAGCATTGAAATGGCCTGAAGACTTATGGTGCTTACTGCTCCAGTGTAAATTGACGGGCAAAGCCAAAGAGGTTTTGTCAGTGCTACCTCTTCAAGACAGTTTGAATTATGACGTGGTCAAAGCAACTGTTCTTCGTGCCTACAAGCTTGTTCCTGAGGCGTATCGACAGAAATTTAGGTCTCATAAAAAGTCATCTACCCAGACTTACGTGGAGTTTGCTAGAGACAAGGGAAATCTAATTGACAAATGGCTCACTGCTTGTAAGGTGACTGATTTTAATTCTCTTCGGGAGTTACTCTTGTTGGAGGAGTTTAAAAATTGCTTACCCGAACGCATTGTTGTTTACCTAAACGATCAGAAAGTGCACTCACTGTCGGAAGCTTCTGTATTGGCAGACAAATTAGTGTTGACGCACAAGAGCGTATTCTCGGCTCGTACGGAGAGTAGGGCCGCGGAGCCACCGGCTCCTAGCCCTAGTCGACCAACAGCACATCAAACTCGGCCGAAAGGCGTACGTCAATGCTTTTATTGTCATCAGCCAGGACGTATGGTTAATGAGTGCTTCCTGCCCGAAACGCAAACAAGGGATGCCTCTGCACACCAAGCCGCCAACAGGTGTTGGGCTAATTCGTACTGTTGTTAGGTCAGAGGTGCCTCATGGTAAATGTGGCTTGAAGGTCCCAGTCCCAGATCGCAGTTATGAACCACTCATATTTGAGGGCTTTGTGTCCCTATCAGATAACGATGTGTCTCAGCGTCCGGTTAGGATCCTTAGAGATACTGGTGCGGCGCAGTGATTCATCCTATCTGACGTGTTGCCCTTCTCCGAAACTACATACTGTGGATCCAGTGTGTTAGTCCAGGGAATTGAAATGGGAATCGTCCCAGTGCCATTGCACTTTGTGAACGTACACTCTGAGCTAGTCAGTGGATTGTTCAGAGTTGGAGTACGTCCTATGTTGCCAGTAAAAGGGGTGACGTTTATAATGGGCAACGATATTGCCGGTAGAAAGGTAATACCCATATTGGAGATATTGGATAAAAGTGACCAGTCTCTTTCGGAGGAGCTGGCACAGAGTTATCCACATGTGTTCCCCGCTTGTGCCGTCAAACGTGCTCAGGCACGACGAATGGGTGACGTGATAGATTTGTCGAACACTATTCTGTCTAGAGAGTTTGACCAAGAGGATAGCTTGTGTGCTACCTCTGGTAAACTGGTGGGGTCTGAAAAACAGCCCAGGATCGGGAAGAAGAATGTGGACCGTGTTCCTGATGCACTACAGTTACCAGTGACTCGTGAGCAGCTGGTTGCTAACCAAATGGGTGACAATAGCCTTGCTAAATGTTTTTCTAGTGTTGACTCAGTGGAGGAGCTTAAGAAGGAAAACATAGCATACTTCATTGATGGTAATCTCCTCATGCGCAAATGGACATCCCATGGTGACGCCGGTGGAGATTGGAATGCTATTTACCAAATAGTGGTTCCTACAGCCTTTCGACAAACTGTTTTATCCCTTGCTCATGAGCACCAGTGGTCCGGTCATTTGGGAGTCACCAAGACTTATGATCGGGTGCTGCGACATTTCTTTTGGCCCGGTTTAAAGCAGGATGTGGCTCAGTACTGTCGGACATGCCGCACCTGTCAGGTAACTGGAAAACCAAACCAGGTTATTCCTCCCGCTCCTCTTTATACCATACCCGCCATAGGCGAACCGTTCGAACAGGTGGTAGTTGATTGTGTTGGACCGCTACCGAAAACAAAAGCTGGTAACCAGTTTCTGTTGATGATTATGTGTGTGGCCACACGATACCCAGAGGCCATTCCTCTGCGAGGAATTACTGCTCCGGTGGTGAACAAAGCATTGATTAAGTTATTTTCAACATTTGGGTTACCTAAGGTGGTACAAACTGATCAAGGTTCAAATTTCCTTTCTAAGCTTTTCAAACAGGTGTTAAAGACCTTGTCAATAACGCACCATGTGTCAAGCGCATATCACCCAGAATCTCAGGGTGCACTTGAACGGTGGCATCAGACACTGAAGTCTATGCTCTGTAAATATTGTTTGGAATCTGAGAAGGATTGGGATGAGGGAGTTCCTCTAGTTTTGTTTGCTGTCCGTGAGACAGCACAGGAATCCCTAGCGTTAAGCCCGGCTGAACTGTGTTTGGACACACAGTCAGAGGACCTATGAAAGTCCTTAAGGATCAGTTTTTCTCCACCGTATGTACAACCAGAACCAATGCCTTATGCGTTGGGCACTTGTTGTGCAAAATTATAATTTGGAGATCCGCCGTCTCGTGTTTGGAGATGTATAATTTCTTTCCTATCCTGTGTGGATGCCTTTGCATGTTGAATAGTGTTCTGTATACTTTTTATGTCTTGTGTCGCAAACCATAGTGGCTTTGCTCTTTTAAGGGTGAGAGTGTTATGCCTGCAGGTACCCTGTATGTGCATTTGTGTTTTTCCCCTCCTGCCATTTCCCCAGGTGTCCCTTATGTTCCTGATTGTGCTCGTTGGTGTTTGCCACCTGACCGTCACGAGTGCATCGCCTGACTGCTGAGGTGGACCAATCAGTGGACACCCCTCCTAATTGCACCACCTGTTCCTTTTATCCTTTACCCAATCGCATCACACATCCCTGGTTTAAAAACCCTGTCAGTTGGTTCTCCCAGAGAGACTCTTATGCTTTATCCCACACAAGTAGACATAGACACATACCCTTTTTGATAGACAGACACTTTGTTCATACATGCATCACTTTGTTTAGCACATAACTAAGTTGTCTGTGTCGTTTGTTCTCACTGTGACTTTACACTACGCTGATTTGCATGAGTTTTATGTTACGGGTCTCTGTACCATCCTCCCTAGACTGCTAGAGCCACAGGGTTCGTAACACCATCGAAACATAGTCTGTGCTGAGCCCGTCACCGTCCAGTTTTGAGCCATCATCGGAAAACAGTGTGTCATCTCCGCTCTTTATTTATTTAACACCTTAAACGTAATTTGCTCCAACGGACTTGAGTCCAGTCAAATGACGGACTTGAGTCAAGTCGCTATAATGTCAAAGCGCAAGGCAGATGATCGCCAACAGACAAACTGGCCAATGCAGCATTGTGCACAAAGTGCAAAGAAATTTGTGGACACAAGCTAAGACAAAAGCAGAGAGGAAATCAATAGAGACTGAAAAGAGTGAGAATAACCAACTGACCAGTGTTTCATTTGCAATTACTTCTATTATTTGCCTTCCCTGTAAAAAGCTGTTTGTCATGTCAAATGAAGATAGAGAGAATCTGCATAGGGTTTTCACATTATTATATCCATTGAGAAACCAAACTTTTGAAAAGACCAAAGGTCGATTCAAGTAAACAAAATAACTCCCGCACCCAGTCTGCGTAACTAGCAATAAGAATTTAATAACGTTTCGGTACCAACTTTAGGTTTCCCGCTGAGTGTAAACTGTTGAATTCTTGGTACCGAAACGTTATTAAATTATTATTGCATGTTAGGCAGACTGGGTGCGGGAGTTATTTTGTTTACATTATTATATCCAAACAAGGATCTTGCCATTGTTCAGCTGACATTGTTTCTTGAACTTTGCAATATAACATCAAACTTCTTGTGAATCTGAATCCTCAACCAGCCTTTTTATAAAGGCTTTTATTCAATGACTCCTTTGTTATTTTTCCTTTGTTGTCATGGTAAACAGCCACACACTTGTAAACAATAAAAATATTATTTTGGAACAACTTTTGTTGCACTTTAAAAATTATTTTAAAACCATATAATGTACTAAATATATTTCAGTGTGTTAAAATCGATACAATTATTTGATTTAAATTATATACAAGTATACAACATTTTAAAATAACTGGGTTATTTCACTCAATGAAGTATTTCTATACTACTTTTTGTCCAAAAGTACAACACTTTAAGTATACTGCTTTTTAACTTTAGGTTGCCTGCTGAGTGTAAACTGTTGAAATTAGAATGAGGACAAAAGACAAGTGTTAAGAACTAATTTGCATGTGCAAAGTATGAGGAGTTTCCAGAAATGTCAAGAGCTGACTTCTTATGACTGGTTAAAATCGTTTTATATCGCGACTTCACTGTACTGGCCTTTTACCTGTCACTAGGCCAGCTGACAGTCTTGCCTGGGCCCGGGACAAGATAATCTTAGATGGGCCCTTTAATGTCAACCCAATGTCAGTTCTGGGCCCCCCCCCCCTACCCTGGGCCCTGGACAACAGACCCGTTTGTCCCCCCCTATCGGCGGGCCTGCCTGTCACCATTACAAAGATCTTTACTTGTATGGACACACTCCGAAACAGGCCTTTTCATGCAGTGTAACTCCAGCCAATCACAGGTCTCTAACATTCCTTGCACTCAGTGTTTAACCGCAGACAGGTCCTGTCTTCTCCAATCAGACTGACCCAATACAGAGAACCGGCAAGCTTTCCCCTTCCATCATTCTTGCCCTGCCCTCAACTACAAGATCTTCATACAAGTTTCCATTTGAATTTCCAGCTGGACCGATCCGCACTATCAGTGTGCTCTTTGGCCCTCGCTCCTTCTCTACTGCCAATTCTTTCAGCCAACTCTCCTCTCCACTCATTACCATGGGAACCAACACTGGTGTGTTTATTTTTTACAGTGTCCAATCAGTTTATAGAACTGTATTTGTTTTAAGCTCCACCTTGCGGTCTTGTAAATTCCGATTATATTTTTTCGGTATGATAATCTGGAATTGTCAGTTGATAGGATTGCGCTCACAGATTTTATTTTATTTCATACCACTTTTCTCCCCTTTTTATTTTCCCCTCTGTATGGATTATTGCGAAATAATACTCTCTGTACCCTCTCTCAGTCGTTTCCCCCAATTAAAAGGCATTTTGTGAAAGCTATGTTAATCTGTGCTCAGGGCTGGTAATGGCTAATGCAACTGTGTGTGTGTATATGCGTGATGTCTGTGATGTGTGTACTGTATGCATTGGCCATTTTTATATTAATGTGTAGTAAGGGCTATATCCAAGATATACATGGCTTACCCAAACAATTTATAGACCCTGTAAATCACACTCACCAGTCCTAAAGCTGCCCCATTCATATCTTTCATCTTTAATTTCCTGCTTTGTGAAAGTCATTAATATTGATGCATGTCTGTATTTCATTAAGCATGGAGCGGCTGGTTGACATGTTGTTTGGTCACTGACGGCCCGGCGTGTCTGTTGTGAACATCCATCAGAGAGAGATCAGCCATCCTCCCAGGCTGCTGATGCCCCCATCACATCTGTAAATACTCATCTAACTGATGCACAGGTTGCTGTTGAATTAATGAGTCTGCTTCATGTGCTGATGCATGGGAAAATGGGCCTACTCTTTAAATTGCTTTCCTTTATTGCATCTTCTCTCTCTCTCTCTCTCTCACCCCAGAAATCATATTAGCCAAACCAATCTCATTTAAAACTTGCCATTTCTTAATTTGCCCCTGATGCTTGTCTTCTGCTAGCCCTGCTGCTGGAGTTTGCACGTGTTGGATGGATGGATCAGAAAGAGAGAGCGCAGAAGCAGAGGAAGGAAAGGAGCCAGAGAGGGTTTAAGGGATTCATATAAAGGGAGATAGGCCAGACCAGACCAGACCAGCAATGAGATCTGTACTGTATGTCATTTTGAGACATTGGAAATGTATGGTACTTAGCATGAACTGCTCTAGTGGCACTGATGGAGCCTAGAAGAGTGGCATACTGTATCTAACACAAATAACTGACTAGGTAGTGATGGCAAAGAGAGAGTGAGTGCCTGTGGAGTTTTTATGGCCTTTTATTTGATGCGTATCGTCGGACACTGTTGTTTGATGTTGACTCTGAATCATACAGACGTGATATAGTACTGTAAACACACGGATTGAGAAGGAACACAGACAGACACAGAATGATATAAGGTGCTGGTCCGAAATTGTGCACTGTGTAGGGAATAGGGTACCAATTTGGGATATAGAGCAGAGAGCCAGGAGCCATCAGCAAACTCCTGAGCCTCATAGACAGCGGCGTTGGCTCTAGCTAGCCTTTATCTGGGTTCGTCAGGAGCTCCACGCTGAATACAGGCCAGTTATTACTGCTAGCTGCAACTCCCTGATAAGATCAAAGGAAAAGCCGGGCAGAGTCGGATATGTTCTACCCGCTATCCCTTTGGTCCGAGCGCAGTTTGTCACATCATTATCCGCTGTAATGTATGAACTTTCTCGGTGCATTAGAAGTCCTTCGCCATTTTCAAGAGTGCAACAAGGACAATCTTCTTCGCGCTGTTCTTTTTTTATGATCTGAGAAATTCTATCAGCTACCACGTTTCTTCTGCAGTGACTTTTCGCTGTACTTTTTGGTCTTTTAACTGTGTCTCCTTTTCTATTTTTTGTTTAAAGACTCTGATTATGTAGTTTCACTGGCTTAAAACAAATTTGTCGTGATGAAAAAAGGTAGAGACAGCCGATTAGGCACATCAGTGCAATTTCCTGGAGAAAGGTAGAGAATGGTGTTTAGCATGTACTTGAATGTTGAACAGGAGAAGGAGAGGGTCTGGCCTCTTTCTAGCCAGTTGTATCCACAGGTAAAAGCAATGATTGAATAGACAATGTGAAGCTCTGGTCTCAAGGAAATTACGTATACAGATGGAACCACCTATTTCTAGATATAGAGCAAGTTAGCATGGATACAGGTTAATGTCTTGAAGGATTTAAAACATCTTGGATGTAAGTACTACTCCTGGCTTGCTACAATCTGTAATTGTAGTTCCACAATTTGTTCTTTGAAGATTCATTCAAAGACAATCCACCAAATGTATTGCTTACGACACCTGATATGCCATCTGTTGAATGTATGTAAAATCTATATGTTGCAGTTAACATTCAGTTTATTGTGAGCAAGCCAGGGCCTCTATAGTGAAATGCAAACTATTTAGGGAAACCTTTGTATCTAAATAAAAATTGACTTAGATCAATGAATCAATGTATATCCCCGCTATGTGATCCCATAGAATTATGTCGTATTGTGACGCAATGGCATGTGGGAAATGTGTCGGTCATCCAAGGCCAAGTCAATACATTTAATTCCGTTTGCCGGACCTTTTCGTAGTTATACTGACTAAATCTTGACTAGGATCTTGTCCCCTTGATTATATAGGCCTATGACGTTATTTAACGCAGTTATTTATTATTATTATTCACATTAAAAAGCACAATATTTTCTTTGTCATTCTTGAAACATATCCTAGTGAGGATGAATGATTTAGAACCCAGTAGATGTACGCTGCTATAACCTTAATACGGAAGTTATATTTTTCAAACACAACATGTCATGTAAACAAGAGGGTGAATTTGTTTTGGTCGGGGTCGAGGGAAAATGTGTAAAATGCTGGGGTCAAGGGTTTCGCTCAGGTTTGTGCCAGCAGTGCCCCCTCCAGTTCCACCCTAGCAGTGTCAAAAAATTTGTTGACTTACTGACTAAATGTGTTCACGCACTGATGTGTAGGTAGTATGCATTTGCGTGCATATGGGATGCAGATCTTTAGAGATGAATCCCGTTTCCAAAAAAGCTTGGACGCTGCGTAAATGCAAATGAAAACAGAATGCAATGATGTGCAAATCATTTAATCCCTATATTTAATTGAAAATAGTACAAGGATAACATATCAAATGTTGAAACAGAGAAATGTTATATAAATGGTTTTGAAAAAATACATACACCTTTTGAATTTGATGCCAGCAACATATTTCAAAAAAGTTGGGTCAGGGACATGTTTACCACTGTGTTGCATACCCTCTTCTTTTAACAACACTCTGTAAGCTTTTGGGAACTGAGGAGACTAGTTGCTGTAGTTTAGAAAGTGAATTGTTTTCCCATTTGTGCTTGATATAAGATTTCAGCTGCTCGAACGTTTGGGGTCTCCATTGTTATATTTTTCGTTTCAGAATGCGCCAAATATTTTCACTGGGTGACAGGTCTGGACTGCAGACAGGTCTGTTTAGCACCCTGGCTCTTTTAATACGGAACCATGCTGTTGTAATATGTGCAGAATGTGGTTTGGCATTGTCTTGCTGAAATAAGCAAGGCCTTCCCTGATAAAGACATTGTCTGGATGGCAGCATATGTTGCTCCAAAACCTGTATATATTGTTAAGTATTAATGGTGCCTTCACAGATGTGCAAGGCACCCATGCCATGTGCACTAATGAACCCCCATACCATCATGGATGCTGGCTTTTGAACTGTGGACTGATAACAAGGCGGATGGTCCCTTTCCTCTTTAGTCCGGAGGACGCGGTGTCCATGATTCCCAAAAGTGATATCATATATTGAATTGTCAGACCACAGCACAGTTTTCTACTTCTCCTCAGTCCATCTAAGGATGGGCCCAGAGAAGGCGCTGGCGTTTCTGGATGTTGTTTATATATGGTTTCTTCTTTGCATGGTAGAGAATATCTTGCATTTGTAGATGAAGCGATGTACTGTGTTCACACACAATGGTTTTTGGAAGTGTTTCTGAGCCCATGCAGTGATGTCCACTACAGAATCGTGTCTTGTTTTAATGCATGCCACTTGAGGGCCCAAAGATCACGGCCTTCCAATATTGGTTTTTGCTCTTGTCTCGTGTACAGAGATTACTCCAGATTCTCAGGCCCATCCTCTTCTGGAATGAACTTTCAATACCCAATCATGTTACTGACCTGTTGCCAATTGAGCTAATGAGTTTTGTAGCATTACACAATGTTTCCAGTCTTTTGGTGCCTCTGTCCCAGCTTTTTTGAAACGTGTTGCTGGTATCAAATTCAAAGTGAGCATTTATTTTCCAAGAAACAATAACATTTCTCAGTTTCAACATTTGATATGTTGTCTTGGTACTATTTTCTGTTGAATATAGGGTTTAAATGGTTTTCACATCATTGCATTCTGTTTTTCTTTACATTTTACACAGCATCCAAACTTTTTTTGGAAATGGGGTTATACAATACAAATGCGTACACATAGCCTAGAATGTTTATACCAGTGAAATCACGTTAACAACATGACACGCTAATTCCTTTTTAGTGCTGTAGAAGCCCTGAACACTTAGAGTCTTGGAATTATCTTGTCCGAAATGTTTAGGAGCTGGTTTGGACATTCCTGTACTGTACTTTTGTATTATTATACTTCATTTGTTACTCAACACAATTTGTCAGATCATGCAAAATGTTCTGCCTTCTATTTTCATTCAAGTGCTATTCATCCACAAGGTCTGGGCATGCTTATACAGTACTCTACTCTTGTAATAAGGCTTATTGGGTTACATTTATTTAGCATACTCCACATTCAGTGGAATATTTTTTTTATAATGAACATTAGTCATCTACTTCATATTTTGAAGTAGTTGAAATTATTAACAGGTGTTTTATGCTATAGCGTACATTATGGTACTGCCATTTGTATTAACATTACTTAACACTAAAATATTAACTGATTTTATTATAGGCACATTATGTAGTTTTATTTTATTGTAACATAAGAAAATGTACAGTAATAGTGTTTTCAACATTATCTTAACAGAAATTATTTTACGGGCTTGCTACAATTTCTATTCGTCAACAGAAGCCACTTTTTTTTCAGTTGGAGAACCTGCCCCCACCTTTACTACATCTATATCACTAAGGCACACAATCATCTCTCCTCAAATGAGCAATGGCTGGGGCAAACAAAAGCCCTCCGTGATTTCCTGGTTGCTAAAATTCTACACAGATCACAGAAATTTTGAAGTGAGAAAACAAGCACAGGGAATCATTGTCCCATCTAATTAGCTTTTTTTAAATTTGCTAAAATTTAATTTGTACTTTTGTATGTTGGGCAACCAAAAGTGAAAGTAAAACATGCATGAGTGGAGGGGAGAGTTGATTTGAATGTGTTGCTAAAATTCAACTAAAATCCACAAGGTGGGAACAAATTAGGGATTATCCCTTTAAATGTAATATATTTAAGAACACATGTTCAATAAAAGGCTTCTTTTCATAAAGAAAGGGAAATAAATCATCTCAAACTGTAGTCTTCATATGATGTGGACACAGACACAAGGCCTGTTTGGCTGTAGGTGTGCCTAGTTTAGGAGAAGGTGCCGAGCAGCATTTAGGGACAACCGGTTCACATGACAGCGTTGGGCCGTTGCTGATTTAGGACAGGGTGCCTCTGCCTCTGCATCAATATTCCTGGAAATGTAGCCACATTATAAATGTCAACGGAATGTATTTGAAATTCTGAAGTCTGAAATTGAGATTGGGTGGATTTATTATGGAAAATCACATTTTCATATCTTGACATCATCCACAATATAACATCTCATCTGATCTGTATGCACCACATTTGTCGAAAGATTTTGAAGGCTGTGTTGTAGCCGTCCCCCGCCCAATTATTGATTCAGAATTTTGGGAATATAGTGTTTTATAGTACAATAACGAGCAACATACATGTTTTCAATGTAATCCTTTTTACAAACAAACATTGTTTTTTTTATTTGGGGTCATCAAAGTTCCAGAATTAGTTGAAATGGCAGGGATTTTGGTCAGAGAGAAGCTATTCAAATAGCATTCAGGATGCTGTGTATACTAGTCAATATACTAGTCAATACTGTGTTAAGGTGTCACCAAATTGCATATATGCTTTCACCGCATTGGTTTTAAAAACGTCTGCGATTGCCTCCTTCTCTCAAGGCATGCATTCCATTGACCACTTTACAGCAGTATACTGAAATCCGTTCTATTTAATGTTGTTGTCTGACCTGTGGCCTCTCTCTCCTTCAGGGTGAAGTTGAAGGATGGTATGGCGTTCCTGGGGGCGCGAGCCAGTAACCCAATCCTGTGGACGGTGAATCAGGATGTCAGAATCGAGGGGCATAGGGTGGTCACCCTCCACTGTCACTGCAAGGATAACGCCTTTGGTCAGAGGTAAGATTCACCTGGATCTTGTTAGACAAGCATCTTGTTTATTAAGATTAAACAAATTATCATAGGAGATATGAAGGATTCTGGATAGGGCCCGGGGGGTTTTCTGGCCAGCCCATGTGTTCCGGAAAACCTAATGGTCAGCTCACTCAGCGGGTTCAGTGCAACAAAGTTCATGATTGACTGTTGTTAAAGCCCCACAATCCCCTCCCCAAGGGACAACTCATTAATTATACCAATTTCACTAGAGAGCCACTGAACTTTTGAGCTATACTTTACTGCACTTGGCATTTAACCCACTGGATTTCAATTCAGTTATTTCAGTAGTGTTCTTTTTTAAACATATTTGCCTAAGTGTCTAACTCAGGGACTTGAAGAACTATGGGACTGTTTGATGGTACTGTAGAACAAAGAGTACTACTCTGACAGGATGTGTGGGTGGAAAGGTTTGAGCTTAGTCAGTCAGATGTATTTGTTATTAAGTTTTTGCCTGGTGCACTATAAGGCAATTTGATCTAACAGATTATTTTTATTAACATTTTCATTATTGTATAATTATATTTTATTTTCTCCCCTTCCTAACTTTGTGATGTCCAAGCCTAACTATGACTCAAACTAACTTCCAGCATGCTCAGGAGAGTAAAAAATCCTGGCATGTCTACTTCCTAGGCACCCATGCCCAGTCAGTCATTTTTACTCTGTATGTCAATCCAGGAAGTCAGTCAAATAAGGATTGTATGAAGACACACTCCCTTAACTAACAACCTCAGCAAGCTAAATGTAGGCTCCACCCGAGGGAGCTGCTAGTGCATGATGAGTCAAGGAAATCCCTGGTGACAGTCCCTATGGGTAGGTCTGCTGCCTGGTGACATTTACATAAATTACATTCCAGAATGAGTTAGTCCAGACTGAATTAAACGTCCGTTCCAATACTTGATGCATATTCTGTTCATGAACTGAGGTACCGTGTGTTTTGACCAGCTGCTTGTTTTGGGTGGAGATTGAAGAACTACTGTAGAGGTGTGCCAAAAGGCACAATGATGAACTGTGAAATATATATTCAATACAAAACAGATTTGAGATCTAAGATGTGGAACTTTTATGCTCAACATCTCAAGATAATGAACGATGATGGTTTGCACAGTCTTGAGGTGTTTAAGTAGATATCTAAGAAATAATGTAATGCCTTATACAGCATGTTAGTAAAATACCACGTAGTAAAATACCACAAACCCTCGACCCACAGTTATGTAGTTCTCCATACATGTACATGTGTCACATTATTGTAAATTATATAAAGAAAGGTTGTCTCTGTAAAACCTCTAACATTATCAGTAAGGACATTCCGAGCTGTTTAGCCAGGGCTCATGATTCATACGTTATCCTTTATCCTCAACATTTACCCAGGCAAAGCAGAGTTCTTCATAATACCACAATTTATAAATTAATAGCGTGTACCAGGAAGTAGCAGGATGTACAGTACTGTATGAGCTACTTGCTGCTGCAGCATTCCGGGGGCGGTGGGGAGGGGGTGGGGGGTGTCCTCTATAACAACTTGCCTTATTTCTACTCTAATTTCTGTCTTTTCTCCCACGCTGGAACTAATGAGATTCTTGAGAAACTGACGTTTTTCCTTACTTGTACTACAGATCACCAGATTGTTCTGCTACCAAAATCCCCTTTTCCCATGGTTGGTGAAATAGCATCTCCGACAGTGGTTGGGTTCTAGGGTCAGTGGGAGTAGCATTGTGCCGATACAAATGAAGGTGTGTGTGTGGAAGACAGAGTAGAAGATCGACAGGCAGACTGACTGAAAGAGAGAGAGAGAGAGAAAAGAAAAAAAATAGAGCAACAGAAAAAAATGAGACTGAGAAAAAAGAGAATGAGAAATGAGAATGAGTGGGACCCATACATTAAATTCCCATGGACAGCGTACTAAACATGTGCTGCTTTATTTGTAAACTGATGGAAGTGGGACTGTATAAAACCTTGCTTACTCAGTTGTGATCCCAACCAGTGTCAGAAAAAATAAAAACAACTCCCTCCTCAGCTTGTCTCTTCCACCTGAACTCAAGCATAATGGACGTGCTTACGGGGCGATAAACATCGACATATGCCTCCATGTCAGGAGACAGATGAATAGAAGAATATCCAATTTATGTGCTGTAGAGATTTCCCCCAGGAACTATCAAAGTTAGCATGTCATCTCTGTCACTGTCATATGAGATATGTTTACTACCACAGAAGATCAGAATATTTCAGTCTTTTGCTACTGTAAATTGCTACTGTAAATTTGGGTCAGTAGTCCCCTACTCAAGTAGTACAGTACCTACCTGCGTGTCTCTCACCCTCTTTCTCCTTCATACTAGAAGTCTCCTCCAGATCGCCCACGCTCTCTTTCCATTTTCTCTCTCTCCTGCTCGCTCTCATTTCATTCTGCTTTAGTGGTGTTTTTTTTCATATTCTTCTCAAAGGGAAGTGACTGTGCCTCAACGCAACACCATTCACAAACCTTCGCCTGCACACTATACCCTCATCTCAAAAGCAGTCAAACCACAAAGAGAAGCCAAGAAAAATTGTAATATTAGGGAAAAGGAAAAGTTATAGTATGGAGGCCTACAGCTTCCTTCTACTAAAATATATATTTGTGGATGATTGATTCTTATAATTGATTGACTCTAAAAAAGTGAATCACATGTTACCGTTAGAATGTCCCAATGATTTGCAAGTGATTCGTATGTCTGTGATTCAGGGAGTGCATTCATTATTTTTTCACAGATGTCCTTATCATCTATTACATGATATCGCCCGATTGTTATTCTGCTCAGATAACACATATAGTTCTACCGACTCACTCTCCAATCAACTGTGTGACAAGCCTTACATCAAACGCCACAGTCATTATGCTGTCATATGCATAGAGAAATTCACTGTCTTCTCTTTTTATTGATTTTTCGTGCTGTGAGAGGGCTTGTAGTAAAATCCTCATAGGGCTCTGTAGACTGTGTCTAATCCTAGACTCAATGGGGCTGCCTAATCTCTCAGCTGGCTCTGATGGCTTGCAAAGCCCCACGATAGTCTCATTTTAACACCATGGGTGATAAGTTACTCTCACTTTTTTACGTTACTCTTCCTTTCTTCTCGTCACTGAAGCTCAGCCAGAGGGATTAGATGGAGCTGTCTTGTCTTTTCTTTTGTCGTTGTTCCCAAACGACAACAAGTACTTTTAAAGGTGCATTTTTTTTTGACATCATTTTGGGTTGTCTAAAGACAGGTGTTACATCTCTCCCACAGTTCTCTTTTCTTTTTATCCTCCACAATAACATTGGGGAGGGACCTGTATTGGTTTCTTATCACTGTGTAAGTCTGAAATCATATAGGGATCTTCAGACAGACTACTGTACGAACAATTTGTAAGTCACGCATTATACCTCAGACGTCACAGGCCAGATTCTGAGTGAATGATCTTGTGTCTTGCTATAGATCAGGGTTTTTAAATCCTGGCACACTTTTTAAATCCTACGCAGCCAAACATGATTCACTTCTTCAGAGGCTTGATGATTAGTTGAATAATTAAATAAGGTGTGCCAGTTAAGTCATAAAATCTTTGATTGTTTAAAATGCAACAACCTACTGTGCACATGGTCACACTTGAGAGTCTGTTAAGAGATGCGGTGGTTGTGTGGTAAGTGGGGCTAAAGCTTAAAAGGATTTGAATGAGGCTAAATGGACATAAGCAAAGAGAGGCCTCTGGGATGTGTGAAACCGGGAGAATTGTATTTTTCCAAAATTGGGGTTACACATTGAAGAGCAGCATTCCACAGGTACTTCTTACACCCATACTTATTACATAAAAGTTAACATCTCCTTATAGGCCCCAATTCTCTCCTTTCACTTATTTTGCATTTCATTTATTCTGCGGTTTGGCTGATTACTATTTCATTGACTAAAAAATGTACTATGTCTGAGTTGTGTGGTTGCCTGATCTAGCTGTCAATAATATATGTTTTAGTGTGTGTCTTAGGTTTGGATGCATAAATTTACCCCTTTTGTAGTTAAAAATGGAACTCTTTGATAGTGTAAAACCTGTAGAGTACCTGTTAGCGTAGGGAATGATGAACTCACCCACAGACAACCCTACACATCAGAAGTGTGTTTGATGAATAGAAGGTGTCCTTCCTACATCCCGTGGGAATTTAGATGCAACGTCACGTATTACGTAAATGACTTTTAGTTCCACCTGCTAACTCTGCTACTGAAGTGTGTGGGTTAACTGTGGTAAACACTTGGATGTCATGGTGAAAAAAGCATTTTACCCCACAATCTAACATAAAAAAATGCGGGTAAACAATGTTAACCTGTATTTACCCTCCCCCGCCACACCACTAGTGGAGTCCATTAAACAGGGCTGTCTGAACAGGTTTAATGAAGTTGCTGACCCCTGGCTGACCATACGCTGACCTGGTCTCTTACCTCAGCTTCTTCACTTCATTAATCTGCCAAATCCCCCAGCCAAAAGCCCCAGAGAGGGGGAGAGAGGGGGATAGTTGAGACAGAGAGAGAGCGGAGGGATGGAGAAAGTGAGGGGAGACAGGAGAGAGGAAAAGAACAAGATAGCTCATTACATAATTAATGTTCCTCATGATGAAATCTGGGCACAATTGATGGTCTTTATTTAACCAGGTTAGTCAGGTGAGAACCAATTAAATTTTTTTATGGCGACGTGGTCAATGGCACATCATTGCAAAATTACATGACAACAGAAATCTACAGGATTTCAGATGTTTGCAATGGGAGGTTTAAGAAGCAGGTGATAGAGGTTGAGAGTACAGAAAGACAGCCTACAAAAAGGGGTCAGAGTCCAACAAATGTTTAAGGGTCCGAACTGTGCACCTTCTGCAGCTAGTTCACCAATGTGGAGAAACAGGTGGGGTTCTGAGGGAGAACTCTGTAGGGGAACATGAAATCCATAAAAAATAGGCAGTTATATTTTTTATGGATTTTATTGTGTTTCAGAAGATTATGATTTCTAATAAGATCCATTTGCTTTCTTAATTGCTTGAGGACATTGATATCTTGTTTCCCTGAATATGTCGAAAAAGAGTCCTGCATGTTTGTTTTTTGGTAGCTGAAGCCATACTGTACTGTTTATATTAATTAAGTGCAATTTGCTCGAGTTTGAGTTGAGTCACGAGTCCCTATGGCTAAATTTTAGTCGAGTCACGAGTCCCTATGGCTAAATCTGAGTCGAGTCACAAGTCCCTGTGGCTAAATCTGAGTCGAGTCACGAGTCCCTATGGCTAAATCTGAGTTGGGTCACGAGTCCCTATGGCTAAATCTGAGCCGAGTCACAAGTTCCTATGGCTAAATCTGAGTCGAGTCCGAGTCCCATTCAGCACCACCAATGGTCTAGTTATGAGTCAAGTCACTGTGTTGACATAAACAAAAAATATTGTGATTTACCCAGTCAAATATAGTGTTTTTTGTCTACTTACTGTGGTAGTGAAAATAGGTTACCCCTGCTGAACAGAACTGTTCTTAACATTGACTGCCACTAATATTTTAGTGAACAAAAATATAAATGCAAAACATAGTGTTATTACCGTTTCATGAGCAGTTCATTCTTTGAAATTGTTGCATATTGTGTTCATATTTTCGTTGTAACATGAATGTAACATTCCTCATCCTATTTATATCAAGCACATCCTACTTATATCAAGTCCAAGTTGCCAATGGTTGAGTCTAACTACAGTATAACACTGGTACTGGGCTATTCTCTTTATAGCCAGTGCCTGGTAATGCAGCCAAACCACCTGCACTCTTTCTTTCTGACAGCTGATCCCATTCACTTTGAACATGAATTGTGCCAAGGGATTTTACCCTTACAAACTTCTCTGAGCATCTTTCGGTCAACTCTTGTACAGAGCCATGGGCTTCAACAATCTTTCTTTTGAGGGCCACGAGAGCTCTTTCAATCTGACCATGACCACACTCGTATGGTGACAACAAACCAAACCAAGTTTCTAATATTTATGTGAGGCTAGACCTTTTGAGTTACCCTCTAATGATCTCATGTCATTTGCACCAATTTCGCTGCACGTGATGGGAATTCAAGCATTTGACTGAATAATGAAAATAGGGTTGTACTAACATTTTAATTGTAATGATTAGTCTCTTCAATTTCGCAATAATTGTTAGATTAGGTCACCTTTATTTGTCATTTTTGTTAAAATGAAGAGAAAATATCTATTTGTCAAAAAAATCTATATACTTTGCAGTGGGTATATTTTCTCCTATCACTGTATAACTTAATTGTTTTGACTTAGAGTAATTAAATTAAAGAGTTAAATGACTACTATTATTTACATGAAGAAAAATCTCCCAATGGTTGTTTGTGTATATTTACAAGATAGTCAGCACTTTTCTGCTGTATTTAATAAAGTCCTGGTAATCCAGAGCTAAGTTAGGTTATAGAGATAAGGTCGAGCCGAGGGTCCCAAGGCCAGCTGTAGTTTCTTATCACATTGACCACCTGCCTCCTCCTCCATCATCTCCAGCATGTCTTTGGGCAAACTCCCAAGCAGCGCTAGTGGTGCTTCTGATCAGTAGAGATTGTGAAGCTTCTGAACTGAATCCTGCCAGTGCCAATAAAGGATCTCTGATGGAGTGAGTCAAAAGAAATGAATGTCTGCTCGGTTTTAAGTGGCAACCTTCTAGCCTTCTGCCGTCACTACCTACCTAAGCTTACCACCAACTGAGCAAGATCCTGTGTCCAAAATGGTATCATATTCCATTTTGCACTACTTTTGAACAGATTCCACAGGGACTGTTTAAATATACAAAATAAAATGCAAATGGTTCTTCATACAAGTGTATGATTAATATTCACCATGATACAGTATACACCTGCTTGGACAAAAAGAGCAATCGTACACATTCCTTCCAGTGTCTTCCTTTTTTGTTTGTTTTGTTTAAGCAGTTTTTGTTTTGTATTGATATCATTATATCTGTCATTAATTTTAATAATGAACTACACCAACCTCCCATCAGGTGGCTCGATTTGAAGTCATAGAACGTGGCCACTACATTGGTGATATGATATGAGAAAGGGATGAGGAGGCAGGGATATTCTGCTTGGTGGCAGTATAAATCACATGGGACGACTAAATGAATTATATTCCATTATCTTTGGACAACCATTTTGAAGATTTTCATTAATAATGACAGGTCGCTGTAAATAAATCTGTCTTTTTTCATTTTGATCCCATTGTCTTAGGTCACCTGTGTTATATAGCCTTTAAGATTGCATAACCGTGCAACTTAACTAGGATTCATACGCCACTCACACAAATTAAACACCGCATGGTCGATGGCTGGTATCCATCTAACGATCGCAACGCTCCTGCCTCGGCATGCTTTGCAAATCCCTCCTAATATCTGAAGAGAGTGTAGAACAGGGCACCATGCATTAGTGCTCACTCAGATAAGCATAGGAACGAAAGGATGATAGTTTAAAAGGATCGTGAAATATACGTTTAATTTCACTGAACTCTGATAAGCAGGAAATGGTAGCTGACAAATCCCAACATGCATTAGGCCACCTGTGAATGCTCCATCCCTCTTACTGTATTGAAGAACTATTGAACCCCCCCCCCCCCCCCCACACACACACACACACACACACACACACACCCTTCTCAACTTCCCTGGCGTGACATGGTGC